>JAJOZX010010322.1:0-107500 GCA_023014485.1 Bathynomus jamesi | reverse complement strand
CCAGTGTTTGCGAGAAGTGCGCGACCAGGTGGCTCCCACCTGGCTACAGTCTTCAACAAATCGTTGGAGATGGGCCAGGTGCCTGGTGACTGGAGAGAGGCCAACGTGACCCCTATCTTTAAGAAAGGGGATCACGAAAGTCCAGGGAACTATCGTCCTATTAGTCTCACTTCAGTTGTAGGTAAATATTAGAAAGGATAATAGCTGATAGAATCGTTGACCATTTGGATTCCTACAAGCTGCTTGGGGACTCCCAACATGGGTTAGACGGCATAGGTCGTGTCTCACCAACTTGCTCGAGTTTTCCACGTCATGTTGAGTGAGTACGATAAGAGTAGGGCGATTGATATACTTTATCTCGACTTTCAGAAAGCCTTTGATAAGGTACCTCACCGCCGGCTAATGGCGAAAGTGCGCGCGCTGGGTATCGGTGGGGAAATAGGTAGGTGGATTGAAAACTGGCTAAGGAATAGGCGGCAGAGGGTGGTAATTAAAGGGGCTAGTTCGGGTTGGGCCTCGGTCGCTAGTGGGGTTCCTCAGGTTCCGTTTTGGGGCCACTGTTGTTTACCATTTACATAAATGATATCGACGGTGGCATCGTCAGTCGGATCGCCAAATTCGCTGATGACACCAAGCTTGGGGCCAATGTTGGGACGCCCGAAGCGATCGAGGAACTGCGTGCGACCTAGGTAGGATAGGAGAGTGGTCCGAAAAATGGCAAATGCCGTTTAACTTGGGTAAATGCAAAGTGATGCACATTGGCTACGCCAATCCCAAGTCGGACTACTCGATGTTGGGCAGTAATATCGAGGTGACTGATTTAGAAAAGGACTTGGGTGTGCTAATTAGCAGCGACCTTAAGTTTACGAAACAGTGTGTAGAGATGGAAAAGAAAAGCCCAGAAACTATTGGGTTATATCAGGAGGCAATTTCAGTTTCGGAACAAGGAGATTTGCTCTCACTGTACAATTCCCTTGTTCGGCCGTACCTGGAGTATGCTGTGCAGTTCTGGTCGCCCACCCTCAGGAAAGACATTGAGAGGCTGGAGCGAGTGCAGGCGAGGGCCACAAAGTTGATCCCTTCCGTTAGGCATATGGGCTACAATCGACGGTTACGCGCCCTGAACTTGTTTTCGCTTGAAACTCGGAGGCTGCGCGGTCAACTGATCGAGGTTTTCAAGCTCTTACGAGGGTTCAACGATGTAGATTTTAGAAGATGTTTAGTTAAATGATAACCCAACTCGCAACAATGGTTGGAAGTTGGATTTGAAACGGTTTAGGACTAGTGTGTGTGGGAATTACGTTACGTATAAGATCTGTGACACATGGAACAGGTTACCTTCGGAAGTTGTGAACAGTTCCTCTGTGGATCAGTTCAAGAAAAGGTTAGACGAAATCTTGCACACTATTTGAGTGTGTAAAGACATTTAGGACCTCAGTCTGCGGAAATTTCTTTTCCTGTAAAATAGTTGATATCTGGAACCAACTTCCCTCAGAGGATGTTTCCAGTCAAAGTGTAAATCTGTTTAAAAATAGGCTAGACAAAGTACAGAACACACTCATAGTTTAAGATTAAAACCTCAGAAAACTCTGCAGGAGTTCGCTTGCTCGGTGTCTCTGTGAGCAAGCTAAATATAGAGCTATTTATATATTCTCCACTTTCCTGTAAAATTTCCTTGGCTACTTTTCCAGGGTCAAGGTATTTTCTTCAACCTTTTTCCGTACCTGCCTCTGGCAGGGAGGGAGCGGAGGGTGGGGAGAGAGCCTTCTACTTTTCTATCCAGTTTTCTACTACTGCTAGCATAGTTTGAAAGACAAAATTTTCCCTGGCACCCGTTGTCATTGGTACCTCCTCGGTATGGGCCGCAAGGCCTTTTGAGGTACTTCTTTTCCTTGTAACTCCTTGTAACTCTCTCTCTCTCTCTCTCTCTCTCTCTCTCTCTCTCTCTCTCTCTCTCTCTCTCTCTCAACATGGGTTTAGACGGCATAGGTCGTGTCTCACCAACTTGCTCGAGTTTCTCCACGTCATGTTGAGTGAGTACGATAAGAGTAGGGCAATTGATATACTTTATCTCTACTTTCAGAAAGCCTTTGATAAGGTACCTCACCGCAGGCTAATGGCGAAAGTGCGCGCGCTGGGTATCGGTCGGGAAGTAGGTAGGTGGATTGAAAACTGGCTGAAGAATAGGCGGCAGAGGGTTGTAATTAAAGGGGCTAGTTCGGGTTGGGCCTCGGTCACTAGTGGGGTTCCTCAGGGTTCCGTTTTGGGGCCACTGTTGTTTATCATTTACATAAATGATATAGACGGTGGCATCGTCAGTCGGATCGCCAAATTCGCTGATGACACCAAGCTTGGGGCCAATGTTGGGACGCCCGAAGCGATCGAGGAACTGCGTGCGGACATAGGTAGGATAGGAGAGTGGTCCGAAAAATGGCAAATGCCGTTTAACTTGGGTAAATGCAAAGTGATGCACATTGGCTACGCCAATCCCAAGTCGGACTACTCGATGTTGGGGAACAATATCGAGGAGACTGATTTGGAAAAGGACTTGGGTGTGCTAATCAGCAGCGACCTTAAGTTTACGAAACAGTGCGTAGAGGTGGAAAAGAAAGCCCAGAAGCTGTTGGGTTATATCAGGAGGCAATTTCAGTTTCGGAACAAGGAGATTGTGCTCTCTCTCTGTGTACAATTCCCTGGTTCGGCCGCATGAGTATGCTGTGCAGTTCTGGTCGCTCACCCTCAGGAAAGATATTGAGAGGCTGGAGCGAGTGCAGGCGAGGGCCACAAAGTTAATCCCTTCCGTTAGGCATATGGGCTACAATCGACGGTTACGCGCCCTGAACTTGTTTTCGCTAGAAACTCGGAGGCTGCGCGGTCAACTGATCGAGGTTTTCAAGCTCTTACGTGGGTTCAACGATGTCGATTTTAGAAGCATGTTTAGTTTAAATGATAACCCAACTCGCAACAATGGTTGGAAGTTGGATTTGAAACGGTTTAGGACTAGTGTGTGTGGGACTTACTTTACGTATAAGATCTGTGACACGTGGAACAGGTTACCTTCAGAAGTTGTGAACAGTTCCTCTGTGGATCATTTCAAGAAAAGGTTAGACCAAATCTTGCACACTATTTGAGGGTGTAGAAAATTTTCCCTGGCACTGTTGCCATTGGTACCTCCTCGGTATGGGCCGCAAGGCCTTTTGAGGTACTACTTTTCCTTGTAACTCCTTGTAACTCTCTCTCTCTCTCTCTCTCCGCAGGGGGTATAAAGGTTATGCACGTTCCTTCTGCGTGTTGTAAACTTTATACTTGGGGTGTGACAGCCCTCCGGTCCCGAGTCGTGGGATTCTAGAGAAATTGGCTGCCAATTCCTTTAGGTTCTCTCTTTCGGGAGGGCGGGTGAAGTCTGTTGTACAAACCTGTCCCGTGGGCTACTAGGACCCCTTCCCATCCCACTCTGTCCTTTTAGCTTAGGTTAGGGATGTTCTCCTCTGACTGCAAAAAAAAAGAAAAATTTTTAGTATTGTCTTTTTCTCTACTGTTACGATTAGGACGCTACTGCTATCTCATGCGTGGGAAGAGAGGCTTGGAACCTCTATAAATAACACCATTTAACTTCAGTTGTAGGTAAATATTTAGAGGGGATAATAGCGAGTAGGATTGTTGACCATTTGGATTCCTACAAGCTACTTGGGGACTCCAACATGGGTTTAGACGGCATAGGTCGTGTCTCACCATCATGCTCGAGTTTTTCTACGTCATGTTGAGTGAGTATGATAAGAGTAGGGCGATTGATTAGAAAGCCTTTGATAAGGTACCTCACCGCCGGCTAATGGCCGAAGTGCGCGCGCTGGGTATTAGTGGGGAAGTAGGTAGGTGGATTGGAAACTGGCGAAAAATGCTAAAAGTTAATCCCTTTCGTTAGGCATATGGGCTACAATCGACGCTTACGTGACGCGGGTTCAAAGATGTCGATTTTAGAAGCATGTTTAGTTCAAATGATAACCCAACTCGCAACAATGGTTAGAAGTTGGATTTGAAACGATTTAGGACTAGTATATGTGGGAATTACTTTAACACGTTGATAGTTTAAGATTAAAACATAAGAAAACTCTGCAGGAGTTCGCTTGCACGGTGTCTCTGTGAGCAAGGTAAATATAGAGCTATTTATATATTCTCCACTTTCCTGTAAAATTTCCTTGGCTACTTTTCCAGGGTCAAGGTATTTTCTTCAACCTTTTTCCGTACCTGCCTCTGGCAGGGAGGGAGCGGAGGGTGGAGAGACAGCCTTCTACTTTTCTATCCAGTTTTCTACTACTGCTAGGATAGTTGAAAGAAAAATAAACTTTTAATAACAGGAACAGTTCCTCGGTGGATCAGTTCAAGAAAAGGTTAGACCAAATCTTGCACACTATTTGAATGTGTAGAAAATTTTCCCTGGCACCCGTTGCCATTGGTACCTCCTCGGTATGGGCCGCAAGGCCTTTTGAGGTACTTCTTTTCCTTGTAACTCCTTGTAACTCTCTCTCACCAACCTACAGTGGATCCTCGGATCTTAGTTATCCTATAATTTCTGAGGTTACTTACTACTCAATGTCATTCCCATTCCTACTCCGATCCGCGGTGCGCAAATGAAGATGGACAAAGTGAAAAATCTACGTTTGAGAAGAGAGTTTCTTGATTTGAGAAACAATGTCACACCATTGCCATTAGCGGTAAAGGTGACAAATGGGAATGGCTAGTATTTCCTAACCCACCTTAATTTAACCTAACCTAGCTTAACTTAACCTATCGTAACCTAACCTAGACCAAAGTGAGAAAGTCGTGAATGAGAATGGCATGAATTGGGAACAGACTGATTTGAAAATGTTCCTTTGAAATTTTCACTCTCGGATTTCCCTCTTGGCATCGGAATGAAATGAGAATGACCATTTGTGTAACTCACACAAACACAATTCTACACTATTTGCTTATAAATTAACTTCCTAAAAACCTTAAATTTTCAGAAGGTGAAACCATTTTAATTTATTTTTGTAACAAACATAAAAAATAAAAACAAACAGATATATTAACAATTTACGGAATCAACACTGATACTGACATTAGTGGTTTACCCTGTATATCTGATAACTTTAGGGTCACGCTGTATATCTAATAAATCATGGTATTGTACTTGTATTGTCCGCAATTCTGGATAACCGCTTTAATATATGCTGAAGGAATGGTCTTGAGGGTAAAGAAAATGGAGGCAATCCCTCACAAAGCTCACAAAGGGAAACTTTTTTATTTTTATTAAAACTTTGAAATATAAATAAAAAATCAAGGAAAAATTTACATAAAATTTTAATATTTCAAAAAAACTCTTTTTGTTCTCAAAATTCTGAGATTTGAAATATTTTCATTAATTTGTAAATATGATATATGCATAAATAAATAAATAAATATAAATTGTTTTTAACTTTTTATTGTTTTTAGCTATTGATGATGGGAGATTGACTTCCGAAACGTTTGATATTAAATCTTCATAATGTTGACGTAGGCGTTGATCATCCATTTTATTCTTATATGTATATATATATATATATAGATATACATATACGATGCGCCTCGGTGGTGTAGTGGTTAGCATCGCTGACTACGAATTTATCGGCCCCGGGTTCGAGACCCGCTGACGGCAGCCGGCGCGTAGCAAAACCCAGCTTCATCCTTCCACACAAAGAAAGTGGTTGGTAGATAAATGGGTACCCTGGGCGGCCTAGCAGTTAAGACGCTGGGCTGCTGGTGGGGCGTGGTTTGGATTCCACGTTAAACTGGTGTGACCTTCGTCAGAATGAACAATTCGGGCGGAAGCTAACCAAAGGTTATATATACACCCAAAGGTGTATATATATATATATATATATATATATATATATGCAGTTCTTGCCGTAGTTTCGTGCTACGACTCCTCACCACACTGGAGATCAGGCTCGAAGCATAACCTAACCAAGGATCTAGCTTCTTTTTTATGACAATCATGTCGACATCAATAATATGCCTAATTTTATTTGGCCACTGATTAAGTGATTTTGGTCATAATTGCAAAGCTTTCGACAAGTACGGTTGAAAGTGTTTCTTACCTGGTTTCTAATATGGGAAATCTACACATTCTTCCTTGCCTGTTTTGGAGGGTTATAGGATTTGTTTAGAGATCCCCACTTATTTTCCACGTGTAGATGATGGTGTATCCTCTCCTCTCCAAGAAGTAAAAGTTTAGTGTTTAGTTCACATAACCTCTCCTACCACTTATTAAAAAAATAAATTTAAAAAATCCATACATTTCTGTTGCGTAGTTCCTCTGTATTTCTTCTAAATGACTAACTTTTTATGGGAGAAGTAAGAACTGAGCAATATTCCAGTGTTGGTATTGAGATTTTACTAATACTCGTATATTCTTCGTATGTGTTCTGTTATTCTTTTGTCTGTATTTATTGCCATTATTTTTCAAAAAATTTCAGCTCGTCTTGTCAGAATCACTCCAAAATTCTTAAAATGTTCTGTCTATTTGAGGTATGATAGTCCATATGTTTCAGTTCCTCGTCTTTTCCATATGTTTAGAGTTAAAATTTTTCGATGTTAAATTTCATATTGTTGTCTTCTGATATTTGTGTTATCCGCTAAGGATATTGCTGTATTTGTTAATTCTTCATCTATACTGATCAGCATTATTATAAATAATAATAGTGGAGCAAGTACTATACTGACGTCGGATTCTGATGATACTGCTTAGACTGTAACAACCTGCGTTCGTTCTCTAAGTAAGTTCTATATCCATTTTACACGTTTTCCTGTTTTTTCCCACATACAATATTTTAGTTTGTGCGCTAATATTCCATGATCACACTTATCAAAAAGCTTGGAAAAAATCTGTATACATTACAGTTTAGTCGCCACTGTTTTCGTGTTATTAATAGTGTCATAGTGTAGATCTATTAGATGAGAGAAGCACAATTTTCCAAATCTGAATCCATGTTGATTCTTAACGAATCTTTCGTGCATTTCCAAAATTTATAAATTTTCCCAGCTACTCTTTCGAATATTTTGGTGAAATGTGATGTCACTGACATAGGTTTGTAGTTGTTTGCGAAAAGATGTCCGATATTTCTCCTTGGACCAAAGATCTTTGTCTATTAAGTATAGAGGTACAGATATTTCATCCTTACAATATTTTATTGCGTCGCGTTCCATTTGCCCAAAACTGCTACGGAATGTGCCTTCACCATTCCCGTACAGCGTGAGCAACATCGCTCACCGCAAACTCAGAAAATGTAATATTCTTTCTGCATTTCTTCTTCAGAGGAGAAGTTGCTATCACACATTATTTTGAAAACTGATTCGTATTCTTAACTATTAAAAAAAACACCCGCATTTTCTTCCATTTCCTTTCAACCTTACTTACAATATAAAAAATATCAAAACAGTGTTACACAATCTTCCATCTACTGTATTTTTAACAGAAAAGGGGGATAGGGGTAATGGGGGAGGGTGGTTAGTCCTCCCAAGTTGTACTCTTAATATTTTAGTCATGTTTCCCAGATTATCAGATTCTATTTTACCTTCTTTCCTTAAGGTGCGTTAGTCCTAATGATATTTTGTTCCCTTTTGAGCAGAGTTAAAGGAATATTATGGATTTTAATTCGTTGATGTTTCTATGACCCATCATTGTCTCGCAGCAGACAAAAACACGTTTACTCGATGTTCATAAGCTTTTATACAAGAGCCTATAAGCGTTTTAGAAACGTTGAAAGGCTTCCTCCTCTATATTTTCCATTAGCTTTTTATGTCGGATCTATTTTTTCGAGTTTTTCTTTGACCAAGTTCTTGATGTTGCTGTCACAGGCTCACAGCGTGTACTTAGGAAAAACTCTTCTTCTCTCGCGAAAGAGTATTAGTTCCTTCGTTGTCTAGCTTCGAGTAGATCGTAAGGTCTTTGTTAGCTCGTAACTTCTATTTTTGCCTTTCATATTTGTTTCGCTTTTCTCTTCTTTGTTTTTTCAGTGCATATTTCCCCAGTATTCGTTTGATATTGACTCGTCGTTCGTTACGAAACGATGTCACGAAAAGTTAAAGGCAGATTTATTGACTATGACGCAAATTAAACGGTTTTATTTACGGAGATCTCTCATATCACTAAAATGAGACAAAATGTATATTCAAACTCCAAATGGAGTTTAGCGTATAATGTTGACATATACTCGTGTGTACTCGAAAGTATGTATCGTATAAGTATTCGTGGATATTTTTTCAGCTTCTTTTTTTGCTAATTGAGCGCGCACAGTCGATTACAAAAGTCAGTATACACCGGTACCTTTGCAGTCCTTTGTATCCCGACTTTTTTTTTTACCGATCGGTCAAGCTCCGGCGGGGTACCATTAATGGCTGTGCGACATTTCATTGACAGTATATTTCATTAAAAGTTATTGGAGAGTTAGATTAAGTTGTTAGGTTGGGTTGGGTAGGTTAAGTTAGGTTAGGTTCCTTAAATTATTATAATGTCGATGAAATTTACTATCGATAAAATGTGCATCGGGTTCACCACGCGCGCGCGCGGTGCACCACAAGACAAACCCAAAAACACTAGGGGTAGAAAGGTGACTCTCACAACCATACATGTATTTTGGGCCCATTTGATCAGTGACATTAAAAAACGACATTAAAAACTAATAACCTAACCTAACCTAAACCAAACCTACTCTAACGTAATCGAACCAACAATAACTTGTCGATTAAATGTCACATCGAGAGAATGGCGTTAACCCGACATATTTCAATTGTTTCGAGTGTATTAACTGTCATTGCGATATCTTTTTATCTTATTGTACAATAGTTTTATAAATAAGACATAATTATATAGATTAAGAAACTAACATTTGTTGAAACGCCTTTTGACTTAATTCAACAATTTATTTCAGCGATCGACGTTCATTTAGCAACGAATTAGCTTTGAGGACATTCGTGAAATTAAGTGAAACTTCAAATTTTAAGGGTAATTCATTTATTTAGGAAATAATAAGCTCGCTGAATTTTGAACACGTTAAAATTCATAAAAATCAAAACATTATTCATACCCTTTTTATCAACGGGATATTCTATCGACAACTTTCTTAACCTAGTTTAAATTAATCTAACTTAACCCAACTCAAATAATTTGTCGATAAAATGTCTAACGTTCGTGACGAAACTACGCAATGTTAATTTAGCATCAGATTATATTAGCAAATGTTCATTGGCGCTCGACCCTATGAAATATTAGGAGAGGTAGCGTGATCGCTAACATAATCGCGTGTGGTTGCGAGGAAGAATTTAAGATTCCCTTAAACTTGCGAGACAAAAAAAAGAAAAGGCTTTTTTACAAATTTCGTTAAATTTTTCTCGGCAAATTTCCATCTCAAGAATTTTTAGTTTTTATTATTTTAATTATTATTAATGTTTCACCAAAATTTTTGTACGAATATTGAGAATTCATTTCAGAATAATATTTCGAACTCCAGATTGATCATCCTTGGTAGGAAATCTCTCCATATACGTTAATTTATTATAAATGGCATGTATATACTATGTTACATACAGACCGTGCATGGAACAAGGAACTCTTTTCTGGGAAAATTAGATCCACTCTTGTCCGAATAAGTAATGGTAAATGACAAACACTAGAGTTTTTCTTTTTCACGATAAAAGCCGAACGTAGGCAACGGGTCACTAGCAGAGAGGATCCAAAATATAACTTCCCTCACCAAGGCTGAGTAGATGGCTGGTGAAAGAAGCTATATTTTGGGGCCTCTTTGCGAGTGACCCGTTGCCCAAGTTTGGCCTTCCATGCTGAAAAAGGAAAACCATAGTATTTGTCAATTACCATTACTTATTCAAACAATAGTGGTTCTAATTTTCCCAGAAGAGTTCCTTGTTCCATGCACGGTCTGTGTGTAACATAAAAGTTTCTCAGGGGACCATTCTGAGTTGTAGCATATATATATATATATATATATATATATATATATATATATATATACACACACAGGGTGAGTCAAAAGTCTGGAAACATAGGAACTATGCTTTTCAATGCAAATATACAGGGCGCTTCAAAAAGAGTTATACAACTTTAATGTCCTGCCATTTCTTTGTTTTTTAATCTATACCCTTTTCTTTTTCAGGTTTTGGTGGTGGTATTCTGGTATTTGTTCTCTGAATTTCTAGCTCCCTAGCTCAACTATGCCATTGACAGTGGAACAGAAGACAAAAGTGGTGTCTCTGTGGTATGAGACGAAATCATATGTAGAGACCCGCCGGAGGTTCTGCCGGGAATTCAATCTCAGAACACGTGTTGGACCAACAAATTGTGACATTCAACGTGTTGTGAAACATTTTGAGGACAAGGCCAGCATCAGTAACCAAGAGCCAAGCCAACATCGACGTCGTGCGGGATTCTGTAGTGGACAGTCCCAAGAAGTCCCACCGCCGGCGCTCCCAGGAGCTGGGCATCGAACCAACATCAGTCTGGCGTATCCTCACTAAGGAACTGAAGCTTTTCCCGTACATCATCTCTATTAGACATAAACTGACTCAAGATGACATGAGAAAGAGAGTTGACATGTGCAATTGGCTCAGTGACAGGATGGAGCACTATTCAAACTGGATCAACCTGATCTGGTTCAGTGATGAAGCCCATTTCCATTTGAGCGGTGCCATCAACAACCACAATATCATTTTCTGGGGCGCAAAATCACCTGAGGAGATCACTGAGAGGTGCCTGAAAGGGCCTAAGGTCACATGCTTCTGCGCCTTCAATGTCAGATGAGGAATGCTAGGGCCTTACTGGTTTGAGGATGACCTGGTTTATGCAAGATGGTGCCACCCCGCATACAGCTGTGAAACCATCACTATCCTGCGGCAGCTCTTCAGAAACCGCCTCATTTCCCTGGGTACCGCTCATGACTGGGCACCCCATAGCCCAGACTTGAACCCTCTGGACTACTGGTTCAGGGGGGCTGCCAAGGACTCTGTCTACGCCAACCGCCCTGCCACACTGGACGATCTGAAGCAGAAGGTATCAGACTACCTCGAGGAAATGCCCCCTGAGACCTGAAGGAAAGTTGGACAGAACTTAGGAGTCAGGATCAAAGCCTGTCTGAACCGCGGTGGGGCACACATCGAGAACGTCAATTACAAGGATTTTGCTTAACTCCATTATGTTTAACTGCATTTTGCTTAATTTTGCTTAAACTTACTGCCAAAAAAATACCATTTCATAAGCTTTCAAAAAATGTTTTGTTCACGTTCATGAGGTTTCTGGTTCTTTGTAAATAAACGTTTAAAACTGTATAACTCTTTTTAAAACGCCCTGTACATAGATATTTGCATTGAAAAGCATAGTTCCTATGTTTCCAGACTTTTGACTCACCCTGTGTGTATATATATATATATATATATATATATATATATATATATATATATATATATATATATACAGGGCGTCCCAAAAAATGTATACACACTTTAACAGCTGATAGCTCAATTGATGTTTCTTTCTTTCCAAGTTAAACCCATTAGAATTAATAATGGCAGTCAGACTAAGCTTTGAACAAAGGAAATTCATTCTAAAATGCTACTGGAAGTGTGAAGACGCAGTTGAAGTGCAAAGACAGTTTAGGAGGGAGTTTCAAACAGATCCACCAACGCGACTTACCATCACTCGAATTAGAGATAAGTTTGAAGCCGATGGAACTGTTCAGAATGTCCACAAGAAGCGTTCCGGAAGACCACGGACATCGACAAGCCCCACAAAGCAAGAAAGAGTACTGGAAACGTATCACCAAAGTCAAGAAAATCTGTGCGGCAAGCGAGTCGTGAGGTAGGAATTTCAGAATCGTCTGTCCAACGCATTTTGAAGCGCTGTCAATGGAAAAGTTACATTCCAAGATTAGTCCATGCTATTAATGAAGATGATCCGGACCGAAGAGTGGAGTATTGCGAGTGGTACTTGGCACGATGTGGATGTGGACTGGACGAAGGGGTTTCGTAGAATACCCTCCGCGTTCACCAGACCTCACACCACTAGACTTTTTTTTATGGGGATACTTAAAAGACAAAGTCTACGCTATAAAACCTGCAACAGTCGCTGAATTGAGAGCAGCCATTGAACGAGAATGCACACAAATACCAAACGAAATGTTTCGTGATGTTTGCGATTCCATTGCTTCGCGTTATCAGCAGTGCCTGGACCAGAACGGACGTCAGTTTGAAAACAGGCGTTGACAAAACAATTAAATAATGTCTGTAGATTCTATTACATTTTGAAAATGAAATGTATTTTAATAAACACTGCCTTTATAATTATTTAAAGTGTGTATACATTTTTTTGGGACGCCCTGTATATATATATATATATACATATATATATATATATATATATATATATATATATATATATATATATATATATATATATATTAGTACTCGTATATTTGGGATGAATTTCACAATTGAATACGCGAAATAAATAAATGATGCACCACCACAAGGAAAAAGGAAAAGCGATTCTAAGGAAATGATTCCCTGATGATGTGTACTGCTGAATGCACGAAATGTCTTGAAATTGCTTTTCTTTTATTTCGTGGGTTTGCATTATTATATATATATATATATATATATATATATATATATATATATATATATATTATATATATATATATATATATATATATATAAGAAAAACAACTCGCAATAGCCATGTTTTCTTGTTTATAAACATTACCAAGATACTATTCGGATTCTCTATAAAGCGATTACTTGCCACTCATTGCGCAAGTGAAATTGTTGAAACTGAGAATTCCAGATTTGAGAAGCGTGTTTCCTGATTTGGGAAGATGTATAATAATAAAAAAGAAGCCGCGACGCCATTGCAGATCCGAAGGTCATTTTATATATAAAAAAAATTTCACTTGAAACGGGAAATCCTAAATTGGGAATGGATCGATTTCAAAATTACCGCCTTTGAGATTCCAACTTTCGAATACGGAAATTGTAATACTGTAAATGAAGTATCGTCAGTATTGTATAAATCATTGGAAATATAAATAGAATGACGGAAAACGTAAGTAATGCATTGGTTTTTGTAGAATAAAATAGCAATGAAAAATGTATAATCAATGCATTTATAATGAAAATAATGAAAATAATTTATAAGTGTTGATGTTTTTATCATTAAATTTTCAAATGTGAAATTGCGCCTGTGTTGGTAACTCACTGAAACAAATTGTATCAAGTACACCTTAAAAGCGTTTGTTTTATATACTGTATATGTTGCAGTCAGAACTCGAAATGAGTAAAAACTGATTTCGGCTTTTATAACGTATAACATATATACACTACATGTAACATAATTACCTTAACCTAACTTAACTATAGGTTAGGTTTAGGATATTATGTTACATGTAAATATGTTATAAAAGCCGAAATCAGTTTTTACTCATTTCAAGTTTTGACTGCAACATATATATATTCCGAAATCGCCAAATTCCTCCAACATTTCCCTCGGTGGTCATTGAAATTACATTAGCTCCTACATGTGATATTTTTTTTATTTTTTCACATTTTTAATAACTTACGCTGACGTTAAGGTAGGGAGAGGTTCCATTAAAAAGGTGAGAGAATGCTCTTTTTACCTTATATAACAATTATTTTTCGAATTTCATTCGCGTTAAGATTTTTATTAAAAAAACTCGAAATCAAATTATTACTACTTCATGCTACCTCAGGATTTTACACACCCAGTTTTTTGTTTTATTTTAGGTTCGATTAACCTAGCCTAACTTAACATAATCTAACCTAAATTAAACCCCCCAAAAAACCGTATACGACATAGTAGTAGCTATTTTCCTTGTAGGATGAAAGTCATACAAAATATAGCACAAAACTTCATTAATTGCAAATGTTTTCTTGCTAAAAATAAAAACAAACAAACATATATATATATATATATATTATATTTATTTATTTATATATAGGGTGTCCCATTAGGGTGTGTCAATTTTGTCAACTTTTTTCAAATCAATTTTGGTAGTGAAAATATAGTCTTTTCATGTCAAAACTTGAAATTGGCCAACCAAAATGAAATAAAATAACCCTTACCTACATCAATTTTACCTTAAAGTTTCAGAAATTGACTCTTTTACTAAATAATAGGACACAAATTGATTAACTATTCATCTGTCACAGAATTATCCCACTGATCGCATATGGAGTGTTTTCAAGGTCATATAGTTGTTGTACAATGTACAAGTCACAACATGAATAGAACTGTCCCTCACTCTCAGTCCTCAGTTGCCTCTTAGATGTCATATACAGTGGTTTCCTGTTATTGCTCTTGTACCTACTTCATAGTTATTCTACTAGACGAATACTACAGTTTAACTGTAAGTATGGATTATTGATTATTACAATTATTTATTATTATCATATTCTTCTGTCTAATTATGTTGTAATCCCATGAAATAGTTTTTTATTGAATTTTAGAACATCGAATGACTAAACTTTGAAACATCGTAATTGATATAAAATACTTAAATGTTTTTCTTTCTTTTCAGATATTCTTAAGATTCCAAAATTGAAGACAAGAGGTCAGTCGTCATGCCACTTGAGCCTGTTAGTCGGTACAGGCAAGGAGCTTCCCGTATCAAAACTACCAACAGTGCGAGACATGCTGAGACTAGGGTTCCTTTGTGAACAAAATACAAAGGATAGAAGAAACTACACAGAGAAAGAGCTCATAAGGGACATGATTCCCCTCTTCTGCATCAGTGGAAAAAAGGTAGTGTTATTCAAACCACCTGTACTCAATCAGTATAGAACTATTGAGCTAAAATTAACAAAGCTGTGGCACAAAGCAGTTGAGACATCACTTGGTAAAAGAAAACTAGCAAAGAAAAATAAATTTCTGTACACACTTGATACTCTTTTTGAACTTTGAACTGCCAGTGTCCCATAGAGTTGTGTTCTGAAAGCCAATTGTTCTCCATCTGCAGAGAGAACCTCACCCTCACATTGATTGTCGCTGTCCTCGTGAGAAGATATCCTGTTTGGAGCTGGCTTTCATAAAGGCGCAGAGAACAAGGCAGGAGGCCAAGGAAGGTATGCAGATTGGTTCGGCAGATTATTCAGAAACCAAAAAAATAGATTGTTATTGCTAAGAAAAAAGAGAAATCAGAGAAGGGAAGAAGGAAAAAAAAAAAGAAGAGTGAAGAAGCCACCCAAAGAGATGAAGAGCTCTATCAAGAGGTTTCTCACTTCTTTGAAAGCTCTTCAGATGAACAGAAAGAGCAACATCAGATGATAGCTCCAAAATGCCATACTGAACCTTCGCCGAAGAGAATGAAATACAACACTGAAGACATCTCAAACATTGCCCTTGCCAGTATTCACCACCATACGGGGCTACGAGAGACTGCAGAGATTGCCACTGCCGCTTGGATAGATGCAGGCCTCATCAGCCGAGAGGATACATCCTTAGTGATAGATCATAATAAGATAAGAAGAGCACAAGAAAAAATAATGAAGGAAATATCTGATCAGCATGAAAAAGATTTGAAGGAGGAAGGTCTCTCTTCCCTTTTGTTTGATGGAAGAGTGACAAAAAGTTCTCCTAGAGGTAGAGGGAATGGACAGAAAGTTTCCCGGTCTCATCAAGAAGAAAACACTACTCTGTGTGTTCCGAACCTGGTGCCGCTATTTGTTTCACTTTGTTCCTGAAGCAGAAAGTAGAAGGCAAGAAACATGCAGAGGCAATTGCTGATCAAATATATGTTGGCTTCAAGAAAAGAAGACTTGACAGTTACTGCAGGCCGTTGGTGGAGACTCTACTGCGGTGAACACTGGATGGCAGGGCGGTGTTATGAACGCATTAGAGAAAAAAACTTGGAAGAAGGCTTGTTTGGATTGTATTGTGATTTGCACACAATGAAACTACCTCTTCGTCGTCTCATTCAGGAACTTGATGGTCCTACAAAGAGCAACAACTAGTGGTTCAGGCCCCTCGGGAACATGCTATATGAGCAACGGAATTAGAAATAAATACAAAATTCCAAAGGTCGAAGTAGGCCTTCCCCTTCCAGTGTTGTCTGAAGAAGTATCAAAGACCTCAGCACGGATCAATCTTACGCTTATCGTATTGTTCAAGCAATCAGATCAGGAGAGTTGCCTCAAAAATCTGGCTCTCTTGGAGATTGAACCCGTAAGCACAGTCGTTGGTTAACTACAGCGATTCGTTTCTGCAGGATTGGGTTTCCAAACATGCACTGAAAGGGCAAAATGCTACAGAATTTGATGTGATTGTTGAATTTATTATTGGGTTTATCTTCTCACTGGTTCAATGTAAAACTTAATCCAATGTGGATGGAGGGGCCCAACCACATCTTGTTTTCAATTATAGCTACTGAGAACCCAAAGGAAAGTAGTGGTGGACATCGTGTTACTGTGGTGAGAAGGTCCGCTTGGTATGCTAGGCCAGAGCCAGTTTTGAAGCAATACTCTGCAGCCAATGTACCAAAGAGCAAAACTGAGGCTGGTGAAAATCATTCTAAAGCTTAGAGGAACATCATAGATGATGACCAGCTGGAGAGGGACTGCTCTGTTCAGACAAGGAAGGTACGTCCGATAAACGTCAATGCCACGAAATTGTCAGAATTAGTTAACTTGAGTTCGGGAGTTTTGGAGCCACCACTGACAACATGTATAACAAACAAAGATTTAACACAACTTAAAGAGGCCCCAATGCAAGTGCCAAAGTAGCCTTCTCACACTCAAAGTGTGGAGAGATGTGTGAAAATGGTCACAGAAGCAGCTAGTCAAGTTTACAGTCACGAGAGGCGAGAAGGCTACATCAAAGCGCAAGTAGCAAGCCGAATGCTGATATCAAGGAACCGCAGCAAAAGGACATGACTACATTGGTTACTTTCAATAAAGACTCTGAATGATATCTTATTGCCACTTTAAATGTTGATAGGATGTTGCGCACATTTGTTATTTGTTACGAATTTACGGAAAATGGAATTTTTGAATTAAAATTAATGTAGGTAGGAGTTATTTTATTGTTTTTGAAGCAAGGATATTATTTTGTACGCCAAATGATTACATTAAATTGCTACCAAATCACATGATTTTCAATTTAGTCATTTCACCCCAAAAACTGACACCCTAGTGTCCCATAAGCCCGGTCTCAGAGGAAAATTTATTTTAAATTAAATTTACAAAAGTAATACATTAGAACTAAAACAAATGTTCAAATTGATGTCTTGTTTTAGGAACTTTTTGTTTTTTGTCCTTTTTTTTTGTTACAATCATGAGGAAAATGCCTTCGCCTTTTCCTCACGAGTGTAACTCGCTTCCATATTAGCCATTGCGTGCGATTCTACCTGCAACAAAAAAAAGGTCCCAAAACAAGACATCAGTTTGAACATTTGTTTTAGTTCAAATGTATAACTTTTGTAAATTTAATTTAAAATAAATTTTCCTGTGAGACTGGACTTATGGGACACCCATATATATATATATATATATATATATATATATATTATATATATATACACATACACAGAGTGACCCAAATGTAGGTATACAGTTTCATATGGTGATTTTTTAAAATTCATTTTCCTTTCATTGATACTCTGCTTGGAGCTGCGGTCCCGAAAGTTTCATTCCACTCCCTTCTTACAGTTTCAGCGTTTTCTGATTTCCAATAATGTTTCAGCACCTACTTCCGTTGGTCATTAGTCAGGTTACCAGCCATTATTATGTACTTGAAAGGAAATGAATTTTAAAAAATCAGCATATGAAACTGTGTACCTACAATTGGGCCACTCTGTATTATATAATATATATATAATATATATATATATATATATATATATATATTAGTGAGGAAGCGTTTATAATTAATTACGTGCCTTTGATGAACTTTACATATTGATAATGATGAAATATATAGTATATATATTTTTTATACTGATCAAAATTATACAAATGTTTCCGTCTTTCTTCTTTTAAGTAATTATTTATTTTTTTATGTAAAAGTTTTTGAAAAGGCTAAACTACTTTTCACTTCTTTAAACCAATTACGAAAAAATTTTGGGCGTCCGGTAGCTCAATAGTTAATTGTAGTGGACTCTGAGCGGTGTGGATCTCGTTCGTTCACTACCCGCTGGTTGCTGGGTTTGGTTCGGCCGCTTACCCCGTCATTCTTCAGGCTAAAAGGGCACACTCACCCGACGTAGTGGGGAAATGAGTTTTCTGGCTTGTTACCTTTCATGGAAACTTTTTTGTTTTGACTTACATTGTGAAAAACAACAAAAAAGCTTTTTAGTAACTACGACCAGCTTAATGTAACGTAATCCTGAAATAAGCCTACATATCACACACGCAGACATCTCGGCTTCCTCTGATATCAATTTATTTTATATATATATATATATATATATACATTGAATGTAAAGGTCAATAAAAATAATACGAAGCACAAAATAACTTTTTCCAAGACTGACGACGTTCTTATCCTCCAAAAGCGATTTATTACCGAATCCCAATCAATTACTTTTCTTAACGAAGATATAATCCTGTTTTCATCAAGAATCTTTCTACCATCAACCTTTTGAAAGGAAATATGAGAAGGCAAAAAATTCAAAGACAGACCACTGAAGGTACATTTTATTTTATATATATAATATAGTGGTGTATATATGTATATATATAGTGGTGTAATGGTTATCATATCTGACCGGCAATCGGAAGATCCCGGGTTCGATTCCCGGGTGGTTACCTCATTTTTTCATTTGTTCGTTCTCCCTCCTCATCTTGCGCGGAATGTTCTCCTATACAAGCGTCGTTCTTTACGTTAATTATACTGCGTGTTCTTTGCAGTTGAAATGTGTGTATATATATATATATATATATATATATATTAGTGATGTAGGTCACATCCGCATCCGCATAACATCCGCACATTTTCTCGCATTCGCATCCGCGTCCGCATCCGCACTTTGGACTGCGGATGTCGTGCGGATGTGGACCGTTGAGATAAAACGTCATTAATAAGCGGAAATTATCAAATTCTATTATATTAATAGAACTAGTTCATTGTGCGCAAAAGTGATGCAAGCGACAAGACGAGAGGCTGTTCTTGTATGAAGGTACTCTCTTGCAACCTACTTAGATCCACGTTACAAAGCTAAGTTATTTTCACCTAGTACATTAGAACGAGTTAAATCATCACTTGGCAAAGCAGTTGAAGAGCTTCAATCTCTTGAATCTGTCGCTTCGCCACCCACCAAAAGAATAAAAGTTTCAGTGACAGAACCAACACCTTCAACAAGCAAATCTATCACAGAATCTGTCTCTCAGTTTCTTGAGTCAAGCAGCAATGACGAGACCTACGCGATGTCAAAAGATGTAGTAAAAATAATCGAGAGCTATCACCAAGAAAAACGCTGGCTGCATGTGACAATCCTATTAGTTGGTGGAAAAATACGCAGAATATCTATCCATACTTGAGTAAACTTGCAAGGAAACATTTAGCCTGTCCTCCAACAAACGTACCAAGCGAGAGATTATTTAGCAGTGCTGGATTAATATATGATGAAAAGAGAAACAGACTGGCAGCAGAAAAGGCAGAAAAATTAATGTTCCTTAAGCATAACCTTCCTATAATTAAGTTTGAACATTAAACGATGAACATCTTAGTTTACTTATTTTAATTACTCATTTATAAATATGCCTAATAAAACTTTAAACTTAATATAAATAGTTATCAAGCTAATTAAAGATCTCTTTCTATAAGGGTGGAGGTTGGGGAAAGAGGTCGGTGGGGTGCATTTGAGTTGGGTTCACGTCCCGCATCCTGGTAACACAATTATGGTTTCTAATTGTGGCTGAAACTCAAAATATAACGAATTTATTTGCAGACGAATTCACTAATTGATTTCTATATTAGTTAGATGCTTGATATTATTTTATATGTTCAGAGAAAAGTACAGCAATTATTGTACAATTAATCAATTATACTACATTATAGCTACAGCTCTCTCTATATAATAACTTATTATATACGTTAAACACAACAAATCTCGAATATATCCTAAAAAATAACGAAAATGTAGACATCCGCATCCGCATCCGCGGATGTTGAAATCAAACATCCTCATCCGCATCCGCATCCGCGGATGTGAAAAAAATGACATCCGCTACATCACTAATATATATATATATATCCTTCAAGACCACTATTTTATAGAATTTTTATCTATTTCTAATGAGAATTGGAACTCATTTTACTGAGTAAACAATGGGGGGGGGGGGCATATACCAATTCTTCCCCGCGGCCCGTGGCAGCTTTCGGCGGCCCTGTATATATATATATATATATCATTAACAAACTTGAGCACCATTTTGTGTTTCCTTTCCTTCGTGGTTTTATTCATCATATATATATATATATAATTTAGTGGTGGACAGGATATCCGCATCATTTTTACATCCGCATCCGCACTTCTGACTGCGGATGTTATGCGGATATTACCTCGAATAAATTATGCAATTTATAATTGAATTAGCTTATAAAGTAGCTTATAAGGCCCAGTCATGCACATTTCATGTAAAGTATTAATTACACCGGTCTGCATGAAAATCGATTTCTTTATTTTGAGTTGTGATTCTGAAGCAGTTCGCTGCGCTGAATTCAAAAATGCTCCCAGTGTTTTTCTATCACCCACAGTTTTAAAGTTATTAGCAAAACAATTTTGGGGCGTTTTGTAATTTTTTACCTTTTTTATCTTTAATTAATTTCGTTTTTTCATATTTTTCAGATAGATAATTCTAACATTACGTCTTTAAAATTTTAATAATGGCTTCTAGAGGATGTACCCATAGTCCAGACATATTTTGTTATATTTGTGGTCGGTATGTTGTTGTAATACAAAGGACAAATGTAACGACCTTCATTAAGAGAGCTTATCATGCTTATTTTGGAATTAAATTAGGAGATCAAGACAAAAGTTGGGCTCCACACAAGGTTTGTCTTACGTGTGTTGCGGCACTAAGGCATTGGAGCAAAGGTAAAAAGAAAAGTTTGCCATTTGGGATCCCTATGGAATGGCGCGAGCCTAGAAACCATACCGACGACTGCTACTTCTGTTCTTGCAATGTTAAAGGTTATAATGCAAAGAATAAAGAGAGCCTTCAATACCCAAGTCTTCCATCTGCGATAAGGCCGGTACCCCATGGTCCAGAAGTTCCTATTCCCCGCCCACCCGAGAGTCTGGATCAATACAATTCAGATTCTGATTCAGCTCCAAATCCAGACAATGATGATGTTTATGAACAGCCAACAGCTGACCGAGATCCTCCTAAACCATTAACCCAAGCCGAACTAAATGACTTAGTCAGGGATTTGAATCTGCCTAAGGACTCTGCAGAATTTTTGGGGTCTAGATTGCAGGAGAACAATTTATTGGCATCCGACACATACTTCGCTTGGTACAGAAATCGTGAGAAAGACTTCGTGCCTTTTTTCGAAGAAGATGGTCCCTTGGTATTTTGCAAGGACATCACAGGATTAGTGTGCAAGCTAGGCATCGAATACCAAACCAGTGACTGGAGGTTGTTTATAGATTCCTCTAAAACCAGTCTAGAAGGAGTGTTACTGCACAACGGTAACAAATATGCATCAATCCCAGTGGCCCATTCTACTCATTTAAAAGAGACCTATGATAACATGAAACTGCTTCTGGAAAAAATTCAGTATCAAAATCACAGATGGATATTGTGTGGGGATCTCAAAGTCCTTTGCATGTTACTTGGGCAGCAATCAGGATACACTAAGATGCCATGTTTCATCTGCGAATGGGATAGTCGAGCACGTGACCAGCACTGGAAGAGGAAAACTTGGCCTCCTAGAGAGAATCTTACCCCAGGATCAAAGAACATTTTACATGAACATCTAGTTGAACCAAATAAAATCCTCCTACCACCCTTGCACATTAAGTTAGGCTTGATGAAGCAGTATGTCAAAGCATTGAATAGAGAAGGTGAGTGTTTAAAGTACATTTGTTCAAAATATCCAAAGTTTAGCTACGAGAAAATAAAGGAAGGTGTTTTTATAGGTCCTCAGATTATAAAGTTATTGACAGACGATCATTTCCTGAACACAATGACCAATAAAGAAAAAGAAGCATGGCTTGGTTTCAAAGATGTTGTTGAAAACTTCTTGGGAAACTACAAAAGCCAAAATTATGAAAGACTGGTGGAAAATATGCTTAAAAAGTTTTGCGCCTTAGGCTGCAACATGAGCCTGAAAGTTCACTTCTTATTTTCGCATCTTGACCGTTTTCCCGAAAATCTCGGAAATGTCAGTGAGGAGCAAGGGGAACGATTTTACCAGGACATCAAAACCATGGAAAGAAGATATCAAGGAAGATGGCATACAAATATGATGGCGGATTACTGCTGGTGTCTGCAACGAGATCAGCCTAACGCATAGCATAAGAAAACATCAAAGAAGCACCGGTTTAGTCGTCATTAGTCAGATCTACCTCGTAGTCTTAAGTCTTTGGAATAAGTCCTGAAATGTTTGCAAGTAAAGAAGGTAAATATATTTTGTTTCTTTCAGTTATTTTTTTATTCTTTCATAAACAAGCAATATGCTTGTCCAAGAGCTAGGAGCTATTTAATTCTGCTTTAATTAGGTTTTACTCTATCACCTAAAGATTTCGTGCTACAAGGGGTGTTGTAATACCTCATCTGTCCCCAAATGTTAACCACCCATTGATGGGAGGGGAGAGAGTATTTTGCTGGGAACGGGACTGGTGGTTATATATATTTACCCTACATTATTATGTAAGCGTTACTGTAGTCTATAACAACATTTATGGTTTAGCATGTGCAATCCAATGTTGGTCTCGATAAGATGGTTCACATTTGGGGATAAATGGGGGATTTATGATACATCCTGTAGTAAGAAAACCATACGTGATAGGGAAAAACTAACTATATTTTTGAGATCAGAGCACTCAAATTATATAGAATCACCAACTAGTTTGTAAAAATCGATCGACAAGTTTTCAAATGTGTACTGGTGTTATTAATGAACAAACAAATATATAAACCTCAAAATATAAATACCTAGTAACACAGAAAATTGAATGAACTTGTTTCATTGAATTTTCTGTGGCTGAAACTCTTGAGAAAGTTATTATTTTTATCATAATGAAAACATTAATATTAATTTTAATTCTTATGCATTGCCTGCCATAATAGCAGTGGCGTATCAAGGGAGGGGCGAGAGGGGCGACCGCCCCGAGCGGCACTTCCCGAGGGGCGGCAAATTACTGTCACGCGGGCGCAGTATGCAAAATTTTGGGTTTTTATGTTTTAAAATGCAACCCTCCAAAAAATTATATCTCATCATTGTCGCGCGTTATTTGTGTACAAAATATCCATGGTTTTGATGAAAAATCATCATTAAATGCTATATATGCCACCTCAATGCCACTATTTCCACAAATAGTTGCGTTAAATTTTCACATCGGAAAGGTTGCCAGCCCTATTTTTCAGACTTTCCCTATATTATTTAGGTTGGGCTTTGCATTCTTTGAGCTTTGATGATGTTAATAATTAATGGTTGTTTTATTTTGCAGATACCCTATTGAATTAGCAAACATGAGCAAACGACAGAGACTGAGTGGTGCTGCATACAAGAATCTTCGCGAAAAAAAGAAGAGGAAGGCAAGCGTGCTGCTAAGCGATTTCATCAGTTAATGGGATTCTCACACACACCTTCAGTGCCTTCTGGGAAGCAAGGAGATCAACCGCAATGTGATATATCTTTAGAGATAGATGTTCAAGCGGCAACTTCAAGTGAACCCCCAAATAATCAGGATCAACCCTCATCTACATCACAAAGTCACCCACCCACCCATCACCCACAGAGTCTGTTTAACGATTCTGGCAACTGGCCCGTTCCAATGACGGACAATTTGAGAATCGAACTCATTAAACGTGAACCATCACATTTGAAAAACATGAATGGACCCTTTCCAGCCGATTCAAACAATAGGTCAATGTCAAAAGTTTGGTATTTCAAAACTTTGGAAAATGGCGAAAAAATTGAAAGGTCATGGCTAATCTTCTCACCTTCAAAATGTAGCTTGCATTGCTTTTGCTGTCGTCTCTTCAACAACATCTCCAGTGCATTTGTAAAAGAAGAAGGATTTTTTGCCTGGAGGAAACTGAATCCAAGAGTACCTGAACATGAAAACAGTCCATATCATACCCGATGCTTTGAACAATGGAAAGAGTTGTCTATGCGACTTCAGTTGAATGCTACAATAGATAATGCACATCAGTTGCAAATAAAACATGCTACTGCTAAGTGGAAAGAAATACTGAGACGAATTTATGACTGCATCATGTTCTTGGCAAAACAAGATCTTGCATTCCGAGGGCACCGAGAGAACTTAAATGAAGAAGCTGGGCTAGCTGGCAATTCTGGAAACTTTTTGGAGTTAATAAAACTAATGGGCAAATATGACCCAGTAATTAGGGAACATCTTACAAAAATACAAATGACTGACAAGATATCCACTACGTATTTGTCACCTAACATTCAAAATGAGTTCATCACACTAATCGGCTGTAATGTTCGAAAATGTATAATTGATAATGTGTCTAGTGCAAAGTACTTTGCAATAATTTTCGATAGTACACCAGATATATCGCATATTGATCAGATGTCTCAGGTAATTCGCTATGTGTCGATTAAAGATGGTAATGTAGAGGTGAAGGAATCCTCCTTTGATTTTATTAAATTAGAGGGGAAGACTGCTGAGGCAGTTACTGATCTCATTGTCACTAAGCCCCGTGAGGATGGGCTGGATATCCAGAATTGTTATGGTCAAGGGTATGACAATGCTGCTACGATGGCAGGTATTCATTTTGGAGTTCAACGCAGAATTCTTGATGTTAGCAAACACGCTGTTTTCATTCCTTGCAATAACCACTCGCTGAACTTGGCTGGAGTTCATGCCGCGGGACTGAGTCCTAATGCTGTAACTTTCTTTGGAACAATTGAACGAATTTTCGTCTACTTTTCTTCCTCTACTCATCGTTGGGATGTCTTAACAAAACATTCCAAAATCACTGTCAAGCGAGTCTCTGATACGCGGTGGAGTGCTAAGTATGATGCTGTTTCTAATCTTAAGAAGAACTTGACTCACGTTGTTAGTGCCTTGGAAGAATTGAGTGAAGGGGTCTCCGAAAATCTGGACACAAAGGGCGATGCTGAAGCTCTGTTGACCTCCATCATGTCATACATATTCATTGTGTACTTATTTTTCTGGGATCCAGTGCTGAAAGAAATCAATGATGCTCAGCTATATTTTCAAAGAAAGGGACTTGCTTTGGACCAGTGTGCATTAAAAATGAACTCTTTATCCGTGTTTTTAACTAATGAACGAGAGGCAGTAGTATCAAACGTTGCAGATGCCGCCGAAGAGTTCTGTAATGAAATGGATATCAGTATAGACCGCAGAGTCAGGAGACGGAGAAGAATGCCTGGAGAGCAAGCTCGTGATGCTGGATTGACCGTGCAAGAGGATGTACGCAGAGAATTTTTTGAAATCATGGATCGTTTATTAGCAGAAATTGAAAAACGCACAGTTTGTCTTAAAAACATGAATGATCGCTTTGAATTTGTCTCCTTCGTACCTTTTGAATCAGTCCAAAGATGAAGAAATTAATACCAAGGTCAATAATTTTTCTTCCATCTACAATGACATTAATCCAGGAAGTCTACTGGAAGAAATAAAGCGTTTGCGCAGACATTTGCTCAGTTTCGAAAGCATAAGCGTCGACGATGATCCAAAGAACTGGGATATGTTAAAACTACTTCAGTGGATCGTTAAATGGGATCTAGTGGAATCTTTGCCTCATATAACAATTGCCCTCCGGATCTGTCTAACTACATGCATGTCCGTTAGGGCGGCTCGTTTTTACACTTTTTTCGATATTTGATTGGGGGTAGTGCGGAAAAGTTGCGATTTGGAGAGAAAATAAAGTGTGTAAAATTTTTTTGATCTACGTCAATACCTTCCGGTGGCGGCGAGTCCTTAAAAATCGAAAAATAGGCCTAAAAACACAAAATTTTATATTTTTATATAATTTTTATATAATGTTCATTGTTCAATGACTGCTATTAATTTATTCAAGCCTATAATAGTGTTCTCAGGGTTGTTTGCACAGAAATATACCGGAATTAACATTTGTATAACATCTTGTTAAAACTTGCTTTAAATCAATATTTTGGATATTTTAACGGCTAAGACGCCACCGGAAGTTATTAACAGATTGTGCTGAAATTTTCATTGTTTATTTTGTAAGTCTTTAAAACCATTTTCCAATCTACCCCGTTAGGCCTATTTTTCGATTTGTAAGGACTCGCCGCCACCGAAAGGTATAGACGTAGATCAAAAAAATTTTAAACACTTTATTTTCTCTCCAAATCGCAACTTTTCCGCACTACCCCCAATCAAATATCGAAAAAAGTGTAAAAACGAGCCGCCCTAATGTCCGTGGCAAGTTGCGAACGAAGTTTCTCGAAACTGAAACTTATAAAAACTTACCTCAGGTCAACTATAAGTCAATCTAGACTGAGCAATTTTGGCGATTATTTCAATTGAACGCGAAGTTGCAGAGACAATGGACATAGAAAAAAATCATTCATGAATTTTCTGTTATGAAAGTCCGAAAATTTAACTTGGCATTATACATTATATAGTTATTGTTAAAATTATGTAGTGTATTATGTACGGTACATTATGTAGTATTGTTAAAATTGAAGTTGCTTTATTTAAGTTTTTCTTCCAATAAAAGTTTGTTTAGAAGTGTATTTTTGTAAAGGAATTGTTTTTAAAATTGAAAATTGTTGCGGGGGGGGGGGGGGCGCTGGCATTTCGCCCCAGCGGCAAAAAGTATTGGTACGCCTCTGCATAATAGTAATATCACGAAATTTGAAAAATTATGTCATATATTCATAATTCTATATTATATTGATAGATTAACTAAATATCCGCATCCGCGGATATTGAAATTAAAGATCCGCATCCGCAGATGTTGAAAAACTGACATCCGGTCCACCACTAAATTATATATATATATATATATATATATATATATATATATATATATATATATATCACGGCCTTTTGCGAAATCGGCCGTTTTGCAAAAAGATCGGCTTTTTCCCAAGGGCCAAAAACCCGGCCATTTTGCATAATGGCATTAAATGCCAGGCCACTTTACAAACAGGCCAGCATATTGGCCATTTTGCAAAATGATTAGTAATGCTGTCTGCCATTTTGCGAAAAGGCAGAACTCCAGTTAAGAGATTCAATCCAGTTCGATTGAAATTATTCAAATTATTGAAATTTAAGTTATTGAATGCCCGGTTAGGTCAACTGTCCGCCCTTGGTAATTGGTTAGGTTAAGGCGCCCTCGTGAAACCCAAGCGCCATAAACTTTGTTCACAATTCATTGTCGATAAACATCAGAATATTAATCATAAACCATTAATTATATAAATATTGGTCCATTTAGGGAATTAAATAATATGAAACTGTTAAGTTTAATTATAAACTTTAATAAAAATTACTTAAAAAGTTTCTCCAAGTTATAGATATGAATGATGGTGGAAGTTTAGAAAATCTGTCTGAACGCAAAAGGAAAAATGAAAAGGAACATTCGAGAAGAGGCACCAGTATAAAACACGGAGCGAGCGCGGTGCAGACGAGAAAGGAGTCGAGAGAGATTAGTTGGCGTTTCTTTTCAATTTAATTATTTTTATCTTAACCCTGGAATGCATAGCGGGGTTCAATTGAACCCCGCTATGCACGATGATTTCATTCGCCTATGCACTCTAGGGCTAATCCAGACCGTAGGTAGCTATGGGCTACTTTCACTGTGAAGTCCGGTCAGTAAACTCAGTCTAATTTTTTTCTAAGGCATATGAAGAGACTTTTTCCTAGCCCGAGGCCTTTTGAGATTGAATTATATAATGTAACGTAAGTTTATATTTAGCCTGTGAACGTAAGATTAAAATTTAAAACGTTTTCGTGTTTAATATCAGATGTAGTTATATTTTAATTTCTAAAGCGAAACTCATCAATAAATGATCCAGAATTGACAGCCTACAACACGTCGTTCAACATAAGAGTTAAAATTATATTCAGTAAAACATCCGATTCTTTAGCTCAGGGCTGATTGAATTATATGAGGCGCTCCTGACCACAAGCTGCCAAGCCAAAATTAAAAAGATGGAGAAAAATGCAGTTAAAGTTTGTCAACTTGCAAAATGCCATAACTTTTGAACCAATAATGATATTTGATCGATTTTTTTGCATACGTACAGGTTCACAATCTGCTCCCTGACTCATCTACGGAATAGAGGAAGGGTGGGGAATATAGTGCTATAAATAACTCAATTCTGGCCCCACTGGCGCTTGGCAGGTTGTGGTCCGGAGCGTCTCATATATTATCTGAAGAAGACCTTAAGAGAGGGTCACGCTACCAAATTGTAACATCCTTATTTGGATAAACATTCAATTACGAAACACTCTTGCGAAATTGTCCACGTTATCATCTTCGTGTTTTAACTAGTTTGTGAACTTATTGTAGGTAGCAATATTATCTGTGTAGCATTCCGATTTGTGAAATAATTAATTTGGGTAAAAGATCTTTTTTGTTATAAAAATGTTCACGTTCCTAAACTTTTGTTTGCCACCCACCCACGATCGGGTCACCGGGGGCCCTCATCCCAGGAGGGATAGGTATATAGGTTTCTCGTCCATCGGATGTTCGAAGATTAAATCTTGATTCGTCCGTGAACAATACTCGTCTCCATTGGACCATAGTTCAATTGACATGCTCACGAGCGAAAGCAAGACGAGCATTGCGGTGGTGTGGGAGCAATTCCGGGCCCATTGCTGGACGTCTAGCAAGTAAGTCACTTTCCATAATTCTTCTTCTAACGGTTCGCTCCGATACACTGACGTCTCGAGACCTTTCCAGCTCATTGCGGACGTTTGTGGCAGTAAAGCGACAATCTCGCAAAACACTAAAGACGATGAAACGATCGTCACGGGCGGATGTGCAGCGCAATCTTCCAGATCCTGGTCTTCGGGTGTACTCTCCTGTCTCCATATAACGTTGGTAGACACGTCGAACCGTTGTTCTTGCAATTCCTAGAGCATCGGCGACGTAACGCTGACTCCGACCATCTTCAATTAGGGCGACGACTTTTGCGACGTTCACGGCACTCAAACCCATTGTAAATGTCCAATTCTGAAACCCAAAAGAATTAGAAGTCTATCTGTTACTAAACACAAATGACTACTTCCACTAGTGGAAGAAAAAGTGGCACTAGCAGTCTAAGAGCAACTGAATGTCAGACTGTCGAATTCTTAAAAGAAGTCGAAAATTCGTTACAGCTAGTGTGTTCGCAGCTGACGTTTTGTTTCATTATTTGGTTGCCTCATAGACTATATTTTCGAATTTTAAAACTTTTATGAACGGAAGCTTGCCCACTTTTTTGCTTTTCGCGATATTCCAAGTGGGCCGATGTTTCTGCCGCTCACTGTAGTTTGTTGACGTTAAGAGATATACTGTATATATTCTTCGGAGTTCGTTGTTGGTAGTTGTCTGAAGTAAGGATTGTCGTGTTATCTGCGTACTGGTAAAAGGACGAATTAGTCAGTGATCACTGAAGTCGTTTATGTAAAGGAGGAACAGGATAGGTGCCAGAATGCTCCCATGAGGCACTTCGTGGGATATAAATCTTGTAGTGACGTGTGAGAATCCTGCCCTATAAATTGGGTTCTGTTACTCAAGTATGAGTGGGACCATCTTGAGAGCAATCCCCTAACGCCGTAATGTTCAAATTTTTTTAAGAGTATGTCATGAGGTGCTGTGTCAAAGGCTGTAACCAAATCAAGTAGAATGATTACTGATGTTTTCTGTTGTTCAAATTGCAATAAAGTTTTTTTAATATAACGGTTATTGCGCTGTTGGTCGTGCAAAAAAATATTGTTCTTTGCTAATTATTTTGTGTTTTAATATAAATTGTATTTTTTGATTATATGTGTATATTACTTTCTCGTACAGTTAACTGATGGTGGGATGGACAGAGATGGGTCTGTGGTTTGAAGGGGAAGAGTATGATTTAAAAATAAGGCGTACTCTACCCTTTTCAAGGAGTTCTGGAGGTGGGATACCATTTTGAATGAAGAAGTTAATAAGCTTTTGCGAGCTGGGATGCAATTAAATTCGCGCTTTGTTTATAAATTCTTTTTAGGATTGTGTCCAGCGTACATTTTTTTCAGTTGTTTTATGCCTGCTATTAATTCGTATTTTGTGGTCGGTGACAAGAAGAAAGTGCAGAAGGGAAAAGGCCCTATGGGTGCCGTGGGTGGGATATGAGAGGCGAATTTGGTTCCCACTTCAATGAGAACTTCGTTGAAAATGTCTAATATACAGTTACAATCAAAATTATTGGTACCCCATGAGAAAATAATGAAAAAGTATCGCGGTGAGGTATGGAAAGCAACCACTGTTTTCTGCCATTTAATAATAATGACAAATAGAACAAATGAATCATATGCACAGTAACTGTATGAAATTTATGACGAAGCCATCGTCTTATAGTTATATATAAAGCGCTACCTAAGGAAAAACATTTTATAATATATTGTAGCAGCTCCATTGACCTTAATTACTTCAAATAAATGGGGTCTGTACGACTTCTGTCGAACAGACAAATTGTCTCAGATTTTAGATGTCTGAAATTATTATCTGAAATATTTAATGAGGCATTAAAAGAATATTTAATCATTTAATGAAACATCGAGTAAGATTCCTCGATGAAAGCGTAAATCCAGAAATCTGAATGAAGAGAAAAATTAAACAATATAATGTAAAAAGTAAGGTATATTTTCCTTTCCAACAGAACCTGTAGGGACTAATCAATTAATTAGGTTAGACCTTTGAACTCGAGCCATTTAAGGTGCTCTGAAATTAAATTTTTAGAATTGTCCTCGGTAGGGACAATATAACAAACTAAACTCAATATAGTCTAGACGTAGGCCATACTTCAACCCGGTTTTTTAGATTAATACGATAATACAATGTAGGCCTGTAACTATTCTTAATTCGAATATTCTACACTCGTTCGTTACTTGACTGTCACAATTCAAAAGCAGACAGACGGCTAATCCAAACATCCCCTAACGCTTTGCGCGTATACCAGCGGATCATCAACCTGAAATTAGATGTCCGAAATGTTGAATTTCTCACAATTACTCACTTGAAAAATTTAACAATTGGAAACTAAATTAATAATTTATCAACTGACGATTTCAAAATAATCACGATTGTTCGAAATATCGAAGAGTTATTTCATACTTTGAGTTATTATTTCAAAGATAAGACCAAAAATCGAATTCCTTTAAGAACGTGACGTGAATACTGTAAGGTCTATATTTTAAGAGAATTTCAATTCCTTCATTAAAAAGCACCGAAATTAATTAATTATTGGCTCTAAATACAAAATGTTTTCATTCTCCGAACGTCTTCAAGGAATCTCTTTTATTATTTTCTTTTCATGTTTTATGAAAGGCGCTGCACAATTTCTTGTTTGGTTATTCCAGAATGGGTTTAATTTATTTTTACAATATGGAACGAAGAATATATATATATATATATATATATATATATATATATATATATATATATATATATATATACAGGGTGTTTGAAAACTTTCTGTACAAATTGTAATGGGGGATAGGCAACACCAAGACAAACCGTTTTCGTCTATAAGTGTATGTCCGCTGACGTCACCATTCGGCGCGAGAGGGCGCCGCTGCAATTGGCTAAAAGGTGAAGTGGGCTAGACTCGCGCTTGCCGCGGGCATTCTTAAATCGGACGTAGTACGCGTAACATGGAGCGCTTCACGACTGCTGAGATGGCTGACATGCATATGGTGTATGGGGCTGCCAATGGAAACGGAAGAGCTGCTGTGAGGTTGTACCGACAGCGCTTCCCAAACAGACGTGTGCCAAACCACCAAACGTTTGCGCATTTGCATCGGCGACTGCGAGAAACGAACATTCCATGCAAACATGCATGACACTGGTCGGGAGAGAAACGTGCGCACTCCTGACATGGAAGAAGAAATCCTACGGCGATTTGAGGACAATCCAAGCCCAAGCACGCGAGGTGTTGCACGTATCCTCGGTGTGAACCACGACCTGGTCTGGAGAGTGTTGCACGAGCAGCAGTTACATCCGTTTCATCGTCAGAGAGTCCAGGCATTACAACCTCGGGATTACCCTCTTCGTGTGGAATTCGCACGCTGGTTTCTGCAGCAGACAGCGGTGCAGCCTAATTTTCCGGCTTATGTGCTGTTCTCAGATGAGGCCTGTTTCACACATGAGGGTGTGTTTAACATGCACAATTCTCACGTGTGGGCGCACGCAAATCCACATGCTACACGGGTGCATGCTCATCAAGAACGGTTCGCCGTCAATGTTTGGGCGGGTATCGTCCATGGCAAGTTGATTGGGCCGTACCTGCTGCCTGCCCGACTCGACGTCAGGAGTGCGCACGTTTCTCTCCCGACCAGTGTCATGCATGTTTGCATGGAATGTTCCAGTTTCTCGCAGTCGCCGATGCAAATGCGCAAACGTTTGGTGGTTTGGCACACGTCTGTTTGGGAAGCGCTGTCGGTACAACCTCACAGCAGCTCTTCCGTTTCCATTGGCAGCCCATACACTATATGCGTGTCAGCCATCTCAGCAGTCGTGAAGCGCTCCATGTTACAGCGACTTCTATCCTGGAACAAAGAAGGAAATTTCCCAACATGGTTCCAGCAAGACGGCGCTCCTGCACATTACAGCACCAAGTAAGAGAATACCTGTACCAACAATTCCCTGGTCATTGGATAGGACGTCGAGGGCCTGTGGAATGGCCAGCTAGAAGCCCGGATCTCACGCCACTAGATTTTTATCTCTGGGGCCACTTGAAAGCGCTGGTATACGCAGAGAAAATTAGGAGTGTTGAACATTTGCGGCAGCGCATTATTGGGGCATGTAACACCATTACTCCTGACATCATTCACCTTGTGCTTGCTGACTGGGTATCACGTCTGAATTTGTGTATTGAAAACAATGGTGGACATATTGAGCACGTTCTGTAAATAAAAGCTTTTGTTTTGCCTTTTTTATTATTTTTCCTATGATGCCGGACTTATGGGACACCCTGTATATATATATATATATATATATATATATATATATATATATATATATATTATATATATATATTAGTGATGTGTGTCACATTTGCATGTGCATCCGCATCCAATTCAACATCCACATCTGCATCCGCACCTGTGGGATGCGGATGTTGCGGATGTGTGCTATTTACTAAATTGCTATTTTTGAAGCACAATTTGCCCCTCATTCAGTTCAAATACTGAAACTTGTGCAGCCTTCATTTGATCTTTAATGTAACTGGCAATGTCTGTTGTGTATATGTATAATTAATTGTTCATGCTACAATACATAACAATGTCATAAGCACACTACTTTCCAAAGGGTGATGGTTCTACAGATCTACAGAAGCTAAGGCTAACAAAGACCCTAAGATCCACTCTAAGGTTAGCCTGAGCGAAAGAAGAGAATAGGGAGTTAAAAGAAGAGAATAAGGGGTTAATTAAGTAGCAAAACCTATCATTCGTGGGTTAACATTCATTCAGAAAAGAGAGAGAGAGAGAAAGACTCCCCATCAGGCCATCATCATCCGTCGGAAAAATAGTCGAGAGAATAGGAAAGGGGTGAAAGATGAAAAGAAGTAAAACAAGAACGCTTACAAACCATGCAAACACAGTCTTAACTCAAAGAAACACTGTCATACTATGCAAACTACAGACATGTAAGTAAAGAGGATGAGAAAAGAAAAAAAAGGTATGAAGAGTATAACAAAAAGTGGGTTAGTTTACGCTACGAGCTACATCTAAGTTCGTGTTAGTCTAATTTTTTTTTTTTAATATAATTTTATTGTGGCATATCACACGCTTAGCATGTCACAAGCTGGCATTAATCGTGAACAGATTCAAACCCCCAGAGCTCCTGTTGCTAATTGTTTCATTATTTTAAACAACGTTAATATTTTTAAAATGCCTCTTTAAACGGTTGGGGAAAGTGGTTGGTTGGATGCAAAACGAGTTGGATCTCCGTCCCGCATCCTGGTAACACACAGTTGTGTGGCGAAAACTCGTCCAAAAAAAGTGTATGTAAAAAAATTATAATTACAAAATAATAATATCTAATATTATCGAATATCTAATATTTTAACTAACCAAATCGAAAGTCAATTAATAAATTAAGTATGAATTTAAACTATCATACAGTATCAAGCTGACAAAATTTTTTGCATGAACATCAACATCCGCACGGATGTCAAAGTTTGGCATCCGCATCTGCATCCGCATCCGTGAATGTCTGAAATCTGACATCCGATATATATATATATATATATATATATATATAATGCGGCAGGAATTGCTTTTCAGATAAGTAATCCAATCTGAGTGTCTCTGAGGTTCACAGGCAGAATCAAATGAAAATAGGGCCACACAACTGATATTAAACCCATTAATCAACCAGCCTTTGTGACTGTTTCTTGATCTGTCTTTTAAAATGAGTTTCTTTACTTATTTACTTAGTATATTCTGGCCAGCAGAAATCAATAAATAAATTGCTTGTTTTTATTTCTCCTTGTTTGTATTCCTATTCTTTTATTTAGGTTATTCTGCGTTCAATTTTCCGTATCGTTCTCCGATATTGTTTCTCAGGCTGAGTATATGACGCGTTCGGTGGAGAAGGGGCGAACGCCACAAAATTCGAAAAATGAGTTTTTTGTCGTATAATTATCCTTTAAAACCTTTGCTTTACCTATGCAAAAAATTAGATGTTAGTCTGCACTCTTTCACGGTAAAATTTAGGTTTTAATGTATCTCAGAGAAATTCACTCCGCATCATTGCTTCACATTGAACACATCTATCTACTTTCTGGTCACTCGACAATGCCCTGTGATGCTCAATTTGGCCAAATTGAACAAAATATAAAAAATAATTACAGCAATATTATTTACACCAAAAAAGATTATGTTACGGCCATAACTACAGCCGTTTCGCAGCGCTTCCTAGTTGTAGAAATGAAACAGGCTGATTTTCTCGATTTTGACGTCCTAAAAACGTGCATTGTCATTAGGAAATCAACAACTACTAAATTTACAGATGCAAGAAAGTTAATATTTGACTTTCAACACAAAGAAGGCTACGTAATATCTACTGCATACCGCACAACCCCAGATAATAGCCATCCCGTCAGACTGCAAAAAGGGAAAAAATCCTACAGTGTCAGTTTATTCAATCTAGCCCAGCAGACACTGCAACCAAAGTATTCCCAATTGCTGCCAATAACTAAGGAAAAAATAAAAGATCTCAAAGAATTATCAGACCTAATGCCTGCAACTGCAGTGAACTATTATACAAGATTGTTAAAGGAACTGGAAAAAACCGAAACAGTTGAAGCAGGTAATACAACATTCGACGAAGAGGACCAAATAATGGATTACACCAGTTAACATCAGAAGCTGTCAATAAATAATATTGTGAAATTTCTTGGCGTTTTATTATATCGACATATTACACAACAATATTTTACTCAAATATGTGTTCAAATTCATACAACATTTCAATAAACCGGAAAAATACAAAGGTTTAAAGTTTACAAACTTTAACTGCATTTTGTGGCATAATTCGAAAATGTTGCGTTCGCCCCTTCTCCACCGAACGCGTCATATAACCTTTAGTTTGGTTAACCTTTGGTTATCTTCCGCCCGAATTGTTCATTCTGACGAAGGTCAAGCTTTCCACTCCACCTTAGACCTACAGTTTAACGTGGAATCCGAACCACACCCCACCAGTAGCCCGGCGTCTAGGCCACCCAGGGTACCCATTTATCTACCAACCACTTTCTTTATTGTGTGAAAGGATGAACAGCTGGGTTTTGCTGCGCACCGGCTGCAGTCACCGGGTCTCGAACCCGGGCCGATGGATTCGTAGTCAGCGACGCTAACCACTACACCACCGAGGCGCATATATACAGGGCGTCCCAAAAAAAATGTATACACACTTTAAATAATTATAAAGGCAGTGTTTATTAAAATACATTTCATTTTCAAAATGTAATAGAATCTACAGACATTATTTAATTGTTTTGTCAACGCCTGTTTTCAAACTGACGTCCGTTCTGGTCCAGGCACTGCTGATAACGCGAAGCAATGGAATCGCAAACATCACGAAACATTTCGTTTGGTATTTGTGTGCATTCTCGTTCAATGGCTGCTCTCAATTCAGCGACTGTTGCAGGTTTTATAGCGTAGACTTTGTCTTTTAAGTATCCCCATAAAAAAAAGTCTAGTGGTGTGAGGTCTGGTGAACGCGGAGGGTATTCTACGAAACCCATTCGTCCAATCCACATCCACATCGTGCCAAGTACCACTCGCAATACTCCACTCTTCGGTCCGGATCATCTTCATTAATAGCATGGACTAATCTTGGAATGTAACTTTTCCATTGACAGCGCTTCAAAATGCGTTGGACAGACGATTCTGAAATTCCTACCTCACGACTCGCTTGCCGCACAGATTTTCTTGGACTTTGGTGATACGTTTCCAGTACTCTTTCTTGCTTTGTGGGGCTTGTCGATGTCCGTGGTCTTCCGGAACGCTTCTTGTGGACATTCTGAACAGTTCCATCGGCTTCAAACTTATCTCTAATTCGAGTGATGGTAAGTCGCGTTGGTGGATCTGTTTGAAACTCCCTCCTAAACTGTCTTTGCACTTCAACTGCGTCTTCACACTTCCAGTAGCATTTTAGAATGAATTTCCTTTGTTCAAAGCTTAGTCTGACTGCCATTATTAATTCTAATGGGTTTAACTTGGAAAGAAAGAAACATCAATTGAGCTATCAGCTGTTAAAGTGTGTATACATTTTTTTGGGACGCCCTGTATATATATATATATATGGGATGAATTTCACAATAAAACACGTGAAATGAATGAATGCTGCAAACCCACAAGGAAAAAAAAAACGATGTAGCTTTGAGGTGTAGCTTTGAATACACGAAAGGCCTTGGAATCGTTTTTCTTTTTCCTTGTGGGTTTGCAGCATATATATATATATATATATATATATATATATATATATATATATATGGGAATGACTCAGAATGGCTCCCTGAGTTTTTTATGATACACACAGACCGTACATGAAACAAAAAACTCTTCTGGGATAATTAAATCCACTATAGTCCGAATAAGTAATGGTAAATGACAAATACCATTGTTTTTCTTTTTCATGATGCTAGCCCGACGTGTGCAACGGGTCACTCGCAAAGAGGTCCCATAAATATAGCAGATAGCTGGTGAGGGAAGCTATATTATGGGACCTCTTTGCGAGTGACCTGTTGCCCACGTCGGGCTAGCATCATGAAAAAGAAAACTATGGTATTTGTCATTTACCATTACTTATTCGGACCATAGTGGATTTAATTATCTCAGAAGAGTTCCTTGTTCCATGCACAGTCTGTGTGTATCATATATATATATGTGTGTGTGTGTGTACAATGTTCACAGATGAGTCACGCTTCTCGCTCCAGTTCAATGATGGCCGGGCTCGTGTTTATCGTCGTCAAGGAGAGAGATCTGCTGATGTCAACGTTGCTCAACGTCTACCATTTGGAGCAGGAAGTGTGATGGTGTGGGCGGGGATATCCATGAACCACAGAACCCCTCTGTACGTCGTCAACGGAAATTTGACTGGTTAGCGTTATCTCAACGAGATTGTTCAACCTCTGGTAATTCCACTTCTGCAGCGGATTGGACCAGGAGCTTGGTTCCAGGACGACAACGCAAGACCTCATCGTGCCAGGGTGGTGACCGACTTCCTGCAGGAGCAGAACGTTCAGCACATGGATTGGCCTGCATATTCACCCGACTTGTCACCCATTGAGCATGCGTGGATGAACTAGGGCGGCGAGTTCGATCACATCACGTCCCTGCCGTCAACCTCCGGCAACTGGCTCAGCGATTAGTCGCAGAATGGCAAGCGATCCCTCAACGTTATTTCCAACGCCTGATGAACAGCATTCGCCAACGTTGTCAAGAATGTGTGAATGCTAACGGTGGCTACACCAGTTACTGAAGCTTCTGCGACTTGTATGAATATCATTTTGGGGGGTGCATGACTTTTTTTCATCAGGGTAATAAACTAGTGTCTAATCAAAAGTTTTTGTTTTGTGTTTTCTGTTCTTGAGCCATCAAAGAATTATTTTGCCATTAGTCGTCACCATTTTAGCTCGTTAGCTTATATTTATATGCACAAATATTTTTGACCCTTAACTTCTTTTGAGTAGTATATATATATATATATATATATATATATATATATATATATATATATATATATCTATATATATATAATATATATATATATATATATATAACTTATATATATATATATATATATATAAATTTTTAAGGTATGGTAATAACAAGGAGCTGCAGAATAAAAGGTACAAAACTCTGCAAACAAACAGATAACACCAAATCTAGAAGTCAAGGATCTTGGAGTAATAATGTCGTTGGATACAGAATTCAGAGAGCACTACATCAAAATTACAACGGCTAGAAAAATAATGTGAATCATCTGGAAGAGTTTCCGCAGAAGAAAAGCAAACATCATGTTCAAATTATGGAAGAGTCTAGTCCTACCAATAATTCATTATTGCTCAGCACTTACAAGCCCATACAGAAAACGAGACATTGCGAACATTGAAGCTATGCAAAGGACTTTTACGTCTAAGAAAGAAGAAACGGAAGATGAAGACTACTGGTCTCGACTACAATCCCTGAAACTTTCCTCTCTCGAAAGAAGGCGCGAGCGGTACACAATATACATATGGAAAATACTTGAGGGCTTTGTCCCTTACCTTAGAAATGAAATAGAAACAAACTGGAATGAGAGAAGAGGCAGATTTTGTATAGTCTCAGCTGCTGTGGGAAGGGGGGCCATGAAAACGAGGATGGAGAATACCCTCAGAATACGAGGCCCAAAGCTTTTCAATGCCCTATCGAAAGAAGTAAGGAATCTCCAGCATACTCACCTGAATAACTTCAAGAACCAGCTGGACAGATTCCTGTGGAAAGAAGTCCCTGACCAGCCATGCGTGGCTGGCTACGAGGGAAGGAGAAGATCAGACAGCATTTCTCTCCTTCACCAAATCCGAAAATGAGGCGGGATGCTGCAGAGGGTTCGACCGTAGGTCGATCCTGAACCGTCGTTTGAACTCTCACAAATACTATATATATATATATATATATGTATTATCACAAGAAATTTACGATTTTTCAATACATTCATCACGTGGTTATTGTTTGTATCCATTAATCTCTAACTGAACTATTAAGACCTTTCATTTACCCGACTTTTTTTGTCGGGTGGGGATAATTAATTCTTTTTCTGTATTTCCGGCCTCTTCTTTACTATAATCTTCAGGTCACTAATCCATAATAAAGAATTATAGATTATAGATTTTGTCTTCCTGTTAGCTTGGGAATTTAATTTTTCGTGTGAAAAATTTTCAAGGCGTGGCCCCACCGAATCTTCGCGATGGTTCTGAATGTGGTGAAAATTTACTCCGTACTTTTTTTAACGATATCTCTTCTAATCCTTTAGTTTACAGATTTCGCGTAAACCGACAAGAACTACAAAATTAGATAATTTCATCAAGATATGAACTTCGAGGGAGTAGGGGGAGGTGACTACGCTGAGAGAGGAATTTAGTGCTTTGGCAACTGGGTTTAACTCACTGCAGGGTTTTGTTTCAGAAAGATGGGTGCGAGATCTCATTCAGAGCGAAGATCGCACGAAGATTCTTTGACGAATCCCCTTTTCGGGGGGGGGGGGGATCGACCGTTTGAACCTATTCGAAATGAGACACGACTCAGACAGCATAAACCCTGTTTGACAGTAGCTACAAATAGTAGATTTTCCGTTTTAGAGCCAGAGCAGATTGACATGCAAGAGACCCGGCTAGCTGGTGACTCCATTAATACGGAGCAGTTACAGGATTTCTGTGGCAGGAACTCAACTCGGAGGAGGTACTGCTATTTTAGAGCTCGTGTTGATGACGTCACAGACTCCACAGACGAGTTTTGTAAAGATGCTGATCAAAATACGAAATTTATGTTGCATGTCGGGACTATATATATATATATATATATATATATATATATAACTGCAATGACCGCGCAGTATATTAACGTATAGAAACTATATATATATATATATATATATATATATATATAATATATATATATATATATATATATATATATGATACACACGGACCGTGCATGGAACAAGGAACTCTTCTAGGAAAATTAAATCCACTATAGTCCGAATAAGTAATGGTAAATGACAAATACTATAGTTTTTCTTTTCCATGATGCTAGCCCGACGTGGGCAATGGGTCACTCGCAAAGAGGTCCCAAAAATATAGCTTCCCTCACCAGCTATCTCCTATACAAGCGTCGTTCTTTACGTTATTTATACTGCGTGTTCTTTGCAGTTGAATGTGTATATATATATATATAGAGAGAGAGAGAGTGTGTGTGTGTTACAAGGACAAGAGGAAGCTTCAAAGACCTTTCGGTCCACTCGGGGAGCACCCTGTTATTAAACTGGTTCATTTTTAACGTATTCTAGCAGTAGTAGGAAAATGGATAGAAAAGCTCCCTCCGGTACGGAAAAAGGTTGAAAAAATACCTTGACCTTGGAAAGTGGCGAAGGAAATTTTACACGAAAGAAAATATATAAGCTAGCTCGACAATTACGTCATGTACACATAGAGATCGTACACTAGATAGCACCGCTGTATAAACTAGCCAATAATACTGGTGTTGATTGCACATCAACCACTTGGTATTGTCAAAAAAACCCTCAAACATATGGTTTTGATTTTGTACAAAATATTTACAGCTCTTTTTATCGAAGTATTGGTACAACAAGGGCCCATAACCCACTTCAGGCTAGCCTCAAAAAGATTACGAGAGAGGTAAAAGTTAAACTCTCCATTTCTACATCCATGTACGCGTAAAACCATCACGCCGGCAAAGTGATGAAATGCTTCTACAGGAAAAAGGTGGAAACGGGAATTAAGAACAGAAATCAGATTTTCCACACCATGCCCTCACCTGTCACGTGCATCCAGCCACCCAAGAGAAAGAGAAAAAACTCCACCTCACCCAATCCATGGCATGCATTTTTTAAGTTGTTTTTTTTGTTCGTTATGAAATTATGTTTCCACGAAATACTTTTCTACTCTATTCTTAGAAACAGTATATTAACAAAGCAGGCAAGTGTGTGAGCGTGTTTTCTGTAATTGGATGACTATCCTGTATCTGATCAGGGTCCTTGTCTGCGAACGCTTTGAATGTTGCCGAATTTCAATTTGGGTCGCTCGCCGTAAAAGGTGTTGATGCAGCAAGAGAGAGAGAGGAGAGATCTGAAATGAAATAAAAATTCGTATCTCTTAAACAAATGACTTAATCATAAGCAATTCGCGACATCTCACTGCGAAACTCATCAAACTTATGCCAATTTTATATTTATATTTAATTATATTTATATTTAATTAAATAATTATTACGAATGTGTTGGAAACCCTGTCTCTCTCATCTTTAACCATATCCATATGAAGGTACTAATTACTCACTTATTTACATACATTACTTAAAATTTTAATTAAATTATTTTAAATTGACAAAAACATATAGAACAAATATTTAATGTAACTTCACTTATGCAAACAGCCAACGTGGAAAAATTTCCGCCTGAAGTAGTAATGTTTCCATAAGGTCTTAAACACATTATATTTAACTACTTAATCAAACTTAAATATATAATTAACATAAATTTCATGAGTTTGGTGGCTATTGGATGTCGTAAAGCTTCTGTACTTAAGTCAATTTGTTTATAAGCGATATGAATTTTTTGTTTATTTCAGACCATTCTCAGATACTCTGTATGTAACAACGTCTATTCATATATGACTGGATTCATGGATTCATAAAACGCTTATATAACTAAAGAAATAAAACAAAGCCATTTTTGTAGCACTGTCGAGGCGGACATTATATATATATATATATCAGTGGCGACTGGCGTATAGGAGCGATGGAGCGGTCGCTCCCCCTTGCTTGAAACGATAAATATTAATTTAACAGAAAAAATATATTAATTTTAAGATATTAAAATAAATATTCTTGAAATATATTTTAAAAATTCATGTGGCATATCTTGATTCATGAGGCATTTTGAGTAAGCCTTCATACAGTACATAATATTCTAAACTTATAGCATAGCTTCAAACAGTGTACCGCTGTTTGAATACAAAATAATATTGCAGCCGAATGGAGCGATAGATTTTTCGCTCAAGTAAATATAAATTATATTTTACTGTTGTAATGAAAATATAAGTACAATCGCGAATTTTTTTTATAATAACAACTTTATTTTTACTAATAGTTACTTCAGTAATAATGATATAAGCCATTTATATGTATTTTATTGAAATTATTACTTATTTGTAATTAACTAGAATTGTACGTCTGGCATAGCCGCATATGTTTAATACAAGTACTCTTGTGAGCGGCAGTTGGATTCGCGCTAGCCTATTGTGAGTCCGTGTTGTCGTACAATTTTATGAAATCGCACCCCCATACATTTATACCACGAGTCGCCACTGATATATATATATATATATATATATATATATATATATATATATATATAAATTGTTCTACAAACAGGATTAATCACTAGAAGGCACGAAGGCTCGGCGTTCCGTGTCAGCGATAAACAATGATGTACATCATATTCGAAAACAAATTGTCGTCTTCCTCAAACGTGCAGTCATAAATTTCTTTGATATAAATATTTTTTGTTGAGGCATGATACATCTGGCAGGAAAATTTCCCTCAGACTCAATTTGCATTTTGAATATAGACTCCAAAAGTAAAATGTTTTTTCTGCTCGTGATTTATTAGTATAACTACTATTATCATTATTATTATAATTTTATTATTAATATAATTTTTTTCATTTCCATTATTAGTCATGCATGGTTCTACAACTATAATACAAATATGTATACTTATTATTATTATTATTATATAAATATATATATATATATATATATATATATATATATATATATATATATACACACTGTGTTCCAAATTATTAAGCAGATTGCATTTTCTCCAATGTTTTCAAAAGTTTTTCACCGATTTCAATGAAATTTATAGCAAATAATTACTCTATGTAGAAGCACTGATGGTATTCATTTCGATAAAATATTTTGATAATTAAAATAATTATATCTTTTTATTGAAAAATATGTAAAATATGATGTTCCGAATTATTAAGCAAGTATTCTATTTACGGATCTAAATGGTGAAAATGGATAAGAAGAAGGATTTAACACCAACTGAGAAAAGAAAAATAGTCAAGTTACTCGCTGAAAATATAAAATCTATTGAAATTGCGAAGCAGCTTGGCAGGGCTTATCGAACTGTAAACAAGTTTGTAGCGGAGGGTACCAAACTGAGGCAGCGAAATGATAAAGGAGCTATAAGAAAAGTGACAAGGCGGCAGATATATGTAATCAAGCGCAAAGTTGCAAAGCATCCATTGTCTTCAAGTAAAGATGTTTTTGAGCAGGATGGCATACATAATGTACCAAGAACATCTCGATGTGGAATCTTCCAAACAATTGGCAAGACGTGTAAACCTACGATTCAGTCACCATTAACACCCAGGTACAAGAAGCAGCGCGTTGAATGGGCGCGTCAGTACGTGAAAACAGATTTTAATACTGTATTGTTAACAGATGAATGAAGAGCAACCCTTCAGGGATCTGATGGTTGGTCAAGAAGATGGATTGCTAAGGGTCACTCTCTACCATGGAATGAGGTTTTCTTTTAGAAAATTTGTGTAAGACTGGGCATTCATTTTTACACCATCAGGCACTCTGTATGGGACAGCTACTTCATTGCCTATCAATCCTGCCCGAAACATGACACCACCTCCACCTTGTTGGCGTCTTAATCTCAATGGTGGAAATTGGCTCTCAGCAATCCATCTTCTTGACCAAACATCAAGTCCCTCAAGGGTTGCTTTTCATTCATCGATGAACAATACAGTAAGTATTAAAATCTGTTTTCAGAACTGACGCGCACATTCAACACGCTGCTTCTTGTGCCTGGGTGTTAATGGTTGTTGAATTGTAGGTTTACACGTCTTGCCAATTGTTTGGAAGATTCCACATCGAGATGTTCTTGGTACATTATGTAAGCCAGCCTGCTCAAAAACCTCTTTACTTGAGGACAATGGATGCTTTGCAATTTGCGCTTGATTACAGATATCTGCCGCCTTGTCACTTTTCTTATAGCTCCTTTATCACTTCGCTGCCTCAGTTTGGTACCCTCCGCTACAAACTTGTTTACAGTTCGATAAGCCCTGCCAAGCTGCTTCGCAATTTCAATGGATTTTATATTTTCAGCGAGTAACTTGACTATTTTTCTTTTCTCAGTTGGTGTTAAATCCTTCTTCTTATCCATTTTCACCATTTAGATCTGTAAATAGAATACTTGCTTAATAATTCGGAACAATCTTTTTCAATAAAAAGATATAATTATTTTAATTATCAAAATATTTTATCGAAATGAATACCATCAGTGCTTCTATATAGTAATTATTTACTATGAATTTCATTGAAATCGGTGAAAAACTTTTGAAAACATTGGAGAAAATGCAATCTGCTTAATAATTTGGAACGCAGTGTATATTAGACTTTAAAGTTTTGTGTTCTGTATTAATTTAATGATAGGGGTTGTTTAACCTTTCCAACATCATATGACGGAGGGGACCTACAGCTTTATGTGTGATCCGAACCATGGGTCGCTACATAGTATGTACGCAAAGGACGGTCTCCCATCCAACTACTCTCCATGCCCAATGTCACTTAACCTCGATGATCAACGGGAAGTGGTGTTACGACGACATTGGCTCGACGTAGCCCTTCTTCCGTATTAGCCATATAATAAATACTAAATCGCATTATTATTATTAAAGGTTAGGAACCAGTGCCTGGAGTCTTGCGCAAAAGCGAATAGGATGTTAGGCTTCATAGCGCGTAATTTCGAATTTAAGTCGAAGGATATCATATTGCCCCTTTACAAGTCCCTAGTCAGGCCTCATTTAGAATATGCAGTTCAGTTTTGGTGCCCGTACTTGCGTGAGGATATTGATAGGTTAGAAAGGGTTCAGCGTCGTGCCACGAAACTTATTCCGTCATTGCGCAACAAGCCTTATGAAGATAGGATTAAAGTGTTAGACTTGTATTCACTCGAAACTAGGAGATTAAGGGGGGAGCTTATTGAAGTTTTTAAAATCGTTAATAACATCGATAACGTGAATTTTGACAAATTGTTCACTTTCGATAATAGTAATACTCGCAATAACGGATTCAAGTTGCGTGGCAGACGTTTCATTACTAATATCGCTAAAAACTTCTTTACGTTTAAAGTAATTGATAAATGGAATAATCTTCCCGCGTCAGTCGTTCATTCTACCAGCGTTAATATGTTTAAGAACCGTCTTGACAGACATTTTAAAGGTATTAACGTTGTTTAATTTAAATAACAACAAAGTTAGTAACAGAAGCTCTGGTGGTGGTGCTCGGGGATGAGTCTGTTGACGATGAATGCCAGCTTGTGACATGCCAGCGTGTGATGCCAGCAATAAAATTATTAAAAAAAAAAAAAAAAAAAAAAAAATATTAGACTAACACGAATGTAGATGTAGCTCATAGCGTAAACTAACCCACTTTTTGTTTAACTTTACCTACTTTTTTTTTTTTTTCTTATCCTCCTTACTTTGCATGTCTCTAACTCTTTTCTTGCATGTTTGTAGTTTGCATGGTATGACAGTGAGTTAAGACTGTGTTTGCATGGTTTGTAAGCGTTCTTATTTTACTTCTTTTCATCTTTCACCCCTCTCCTATTCTCTCCGACTATTTTTCTGACTTGTCGGCAGTGGCCGGCGGATGATGATGGTGAGACACTTTTCCTCTTTTTCTGAATGAATGTTAACCCACGAGTGATAGGTGTTGCTCCTTACTTAACCCCTTATTCTCTTCTCTTCTCTTAACCCCCTACTCTTTCCTTTCTCTCGGGCTAGCCTTAGAGTGGATCTTAGGGTCTTTGTTAGCCTTAGCTTCTGTAGATCTGTAGATTATTATTATTATCATACAAATGGTCTGCCTCAGTGTTTCTAAACAGCCGGTCCACGGAAAGAAAGCTATCAGAACTGACAAAAACAAAGCCTCGTATCGACAAACTTGTGAGAGAAATGCAAGCACAAGTTTCTCACTGAAAACATGAATGTTGCATTCAAAATCAATAAATTTCCCGTTGTGAAAATGGTTTCCTTTCTGTAAATGTATACTATATGTCTGTGTAGGCCTATATTTGTTTTTTAAGTTTCTGCATCCTATTTTCAATAATGATTGTGCTTTCTTTATGTTTTGACTCTTTGTGTATTATACTCGTACGTCTATGTCTGTGAAGTTCGGTAAAGTTGTGTGCGCGCGTGTGTACGTAAAGTTGAATTCATTGTTTTGATTATGGTTTGCGGATACTGTAATGTCTCTTTATTTTCTGTTATTATACAATTATTATACAGTTATGAGTAAATAAACAACTTGTTAAAATGCATTCCTTGACTAATGTTCTTCACGTTATCTTCAATTCGTTTTTTCACTAAAATATTACTGTATAAAGCTATTAGAGATGCATAACATGGTGAGGTATAAACCCCGAGTGAAGTGGTTCTCACATGCCGGTCCGCAGTATTTTATAACTGATTTTTGCCGGTCCCTGTTGTGTACAAGTTTAATAACCAATGGTTTAGCTGTTTCCTGGAACGATATAATTGATTATAGAAGTTGGTTGATATAATTGTAAAACGAATTTTGGATGCAATTTTAGATACATACTGTAAATGTAAATTTTGCATGGAGATTGTGATTTCCATTATTCCTAAAGGCAAAGGCAAAATTAATTGCCTTAAAAGCGATTATTGTCCCAGTTCTGAACATAATTCAGCTTTTGAATGAAGCAATTATTACATTAATTAAATATGTGTATGTATCCTTTTACGCAGAAAGTCGAAATTGTGTTTTAATAAAATTAGTTTCATTTACCGATGAAGCAATTCCAAACATCCGACTGAACGTTTTCTGCAAATTTTTAACGTGATTAACATACCCCCCATCTATTTTCTGTTGATAATTTTGAATCTAAAGTTTTCTTCATTCTTGCTATAACGAATAGTTTTCAACAGATACTCTGAATGAATTTCAATTTTCTCTGATTCGGTTCAAGCGCGAAAAAACTTGCACATGCACAATGAAGGCATGACTATAAGGAAGGGAGTTTAGGGCGTTGCGCACTGTTCTCCTATAATGCAATGGTACGTGGTCTTCTTTAAAAATATCATCATCCATATTAGCAATTTCTTCTAACTTTGGAAGAAATGATATCTGAAGCATGATATCTGTCCAAATTTACGGTTTCTCCATTGTTATCGTTATAGAAAAATCGACCGGTGATTCCTTGGGAAGACGAGCGCACAGAAAAATTGTATCCAGAGCAGGAAAAGGTAGACGCGTCACTGAACGAAATGTTATTTAGGAGGTTAGCATTATTAATTTAAAAATGATCCAAAAACGTCTCTAGTGTTTCCACACTGTATTAGATCGTAATCCTCGGGATGCAGCACTTCAACGACTTGTAGCTTTTAGCCTTTAGAGTAAACTCGGATGTCTCTTTTTAACATCCAGCTTTGAGGCAACAGGCCAAATTAATTTTATCTGGTTACATTGTAAAGCGGTTCCTAACATCTCATGGTTATCTTCCGTGCGGGATGATCGTGGTCCACCAAATCCTGTTACTGATCGTTTCAAAAAACTTTTTACGGATTCTCAAGATGGTATAGCATGTATGAGCATCTCTGCATTGGAAAAACAGTCGATACTCTTTGAACAACAGCAGTGGATTCACACACCTGTTGCCAAGCCGCAATTTTTCATCTTTGCAAAGATGACAATTTATCATCCATTACGGCAACTAATAAAGCATTATTACAGGAACAAATACCCAAACGAGGACATTTTAAAATTTTGTTTGGTTCACTGAAATTTGATCAGAGAAGGGGTTATTAAAGGAGTTATTAAAGAAAAGAGTCTGTATAGTGACTTTTGACATACCCTGTACTAACTGCAATAATTTAAATGTCAACTGCACTAGTTTGTCATAAAATAACTCACTGTATCGGACTAAAGTAAAATACAGATGGATTGACTAAAGTATTTCTTTGTATTTCATTAGATACAGGTATATCTCAAGCGATTTAACTCTTCGTATGGTTTTCGCGTGAAACAAACATGTTCCATGAGGATTCGAATGAAGGACCTCCTGAGCAGGAGTCACGAGTGATACCACGCGGTGGAGGCATTTTCGTTTCATACAAAAAACACGCATGCTCAATTTAGGGTGTCCCGTTTTGGACGAATCTCAAAGTTATTAATGTCCAGCCCTCTCATATCGTGACAAATGATGATTTAAGTATGCTAACCAATTTTTAGACCGAAATAAAAAAATTTGACCCCCGAGCACTCGATTCGAAAATTTTAGGGTCAAATTTTTTAAAAAATTTGAGTTTTTTCGATTTTATGCTTATAAATTCAATTTTAGACACTTATAAATGGTTTCATCCGATGCATATTAAAAAAACGAATCATTTGATACCAAATTTATATAGGTTTGGCTTAAAAATTGTATTTATTTACTTTTTTCTTATTTTTTCAGGATTTTAGCTAGTCAACTAGTTACCTAATGATTAACTATGGCTTCGAATGAACGAAAGTTAAGAGAAGATAAGGAACGTGATGATTCTGTTCTTGGAGATCTCCTTCCTCATTTGAAACCAAACAGAGGGGCACTTTTTCCCTCAAATGGAGATGTTCTTCGTCACTTTTTAAGTCTAAAAAGAAACTCCATGAGGAATAACTCAGTAGAGGAGACAATAAAAGTGGTTTTGGAAAAAGTTAAACGTTTTTGGATCCTGGCCAGTATACCTTTTAAAGATGTTGGGCGTCATCCGAGACCTAAACAGTTATTAAAGGACTTAATTAAAAAGAGATGCTATTGCACGAATTGCAGAACGTCATAATTATAACAATAAACTTCAGGAATTTAACCAGGTTTTAAAAAAACTTTTTGATATCAGCTCTCAGAACGCTGAAGAAATTATAATGAAAGATCCACTAAGAAGTAATGAAACGAAAATTTGGGATGTTAAATTTCTGGAAGATCTGAGAGGAGAAAGGGAAATGTGTTTAGGAGGTCTAGATCAGGCACGTGCCGTGAGTAAATACTCAGGGTAGGCAGACTCAATGCGCGAGCGAAGCGAGCGGCTCCAAGCTAGGGGGTCTGGGGTGGGCGCGAGCTCCCCAGCGGGTTCCGGGGCGGAGCCCCAGCCACCAACGAATTTTAAGCATAATTAACCCCTTCCGCACCGTTTGTGCTAATTTTTGGTCAACAACAAATATTTACTTACCGCTTTATTTGTAGATGAATTCCATTCTTCTCTCTTTGTTAGTAACAAAAATATCTGTAATTTTTTCAAAGAAATTGTAAGTGGGATTTTGCTCCATTTTAGTAAATCTTTCCTTTTCAATTGAAATTAGGGCAAGTGATGAAAGCCTTTCCTGTTTCATTCTATTCCTGGTGTAGCTTTTAATTCTTTTCAAAGCTGAAAATGACCTCTCAACAGAAACTGTTATAGCTGGAATTGTTAAAATCAATTGCAACAGCTTCACCGCTTCAGGAAACGTTAGTTCAAGTCCATTTTGAAATATGAAAGCAAGCAAATCTTTAATTGATTTATCCCTGAACACTTGTGCACTATAAATTCCAGCTAGATCAGTTTTCAATCTTATGACATCGAAGAAGTTACCATAATTCTTCTCTAAACTTTCTAGTGCATCCTTATCAATTTCTGTAGCTAGTTTTAGAAACTTTTTACTATCAACTAATGAAATAAATTGTAAATTTTTGAAGTCACTGTATCTTGCTTCCATATGCTGCAGTATATCATTCAATATTAGACAGAATATTCTTTCTCTTTCTTTTTTAATTGGACCTTTTGTACGACATTTTGATTCAGTCAAGTTATTTTCTTTGAAACATTCTTCAAACTTCTCATAGATATCATCAAAATTTTTGCGCAGACCCTCGAGGGAATTCATTGTTTCATTGATTCTTTCAATGCAATATGGAATATCTATAATTTTAGTTTGTAAGATACTGAAGAGTGTGTCAGTTCTAATGAAAATCTTATCATATACCATGAGAAGAAAGTATGTTGAATCTTTCGTTAGCCAATTATAAAATCCATTACTCCTCACTAAAGTATCTGAGTCCCACAATAAAAGATTGCTATCAATGTTGTTGAAAAGTTTACAAAGGTCACTATGATAGTGTAAAATGGTTTGCACTAGCTTTGAGTTAGAACTCCATCTCGTTGGTGCAGCCTTTGGAATGCGTTTATGTACTATTTCATCAAGAAATTGCGTTCGTTTTGTAGAGTGATTGAAAAATGCAGCAAGACGATCAATGGTCTTGAAAAAGATTGTACATTCAGGTATAAATTTCGCTGACTGAGATAGAACAAGATTCAACTTGTGAGCGTAGCAATGGGTAAATAACGCTGATGATGCCTTTTCTCTTACTTTAGCTTGAACGCCATTTAAATGCGATGCCATTACCGATGCTCCATCATATGTCTGTGCTACAAGCTTCTCAGCACAGTTGTATTTATCTAAATTTTTAAATATGCATTCTGTTACACCAGTAGCTCTTCTGTCTTTAAGTTCGTCAAATCCTATGAAAGCCTCTTTAATTTCAGAATCCAATACATATCTTAAAACTGTGGAACATTGAGCTATATTTGAAATATCAGTCGATTCATCCACTTCTATAGCAATGAATGGGGATCTTGCGATATCTTCTTTAATATTATTTTCTACAGCTATGCCTACTGCTTCAATCAAGTCATTTTGTATCTTGTTAGAAACGCCAGAAAACACGGATGAAGTCTGTAAATGTTGTGCTAATTTTTGGTCAAATTTTGCAGTGTAGTTCAGTAACCAATATAGTTTCCACGATTTAAAGAGGATTTATCTTCATTATCACCGCGGAAAGCAAGTTCTTGTTTAATCAAAAAGCAAGTAGCAGAAATTAATGTTTTCAGTATGTCTCTGTTTTCCTTTACCTTTTTATTGTGAATTTCAATGCTAAGTTTTTTTTGCTTATCTATGCTCAAGTCGATTCGTGTAGATCCAAATGTTTTCAACGATATTTGACTTTCATAATGCGCAGCAGACCTCTCGTGCTTACTTAAAGCATTAGTCAAATTATTTAAATCACAATATCCTGTTCTTATCCACACACTTTCACTAGATACGGAAAATAACAAGCATGGAAAACAAAAGAGTCTACCTGTTGTAACACAACCAGTCAACCACACAACCACTTTTTCTTGCTGTACCACGTCGTTTGAAACGTTCTGATTATTTTTGTTCCTTTACGCTGTAGCAACTGTTTCAGTTCCGGTGTCGGCCTACCATTTTTAATCACATTCAACCTTTCTTCATAAGACAGTTTAGAAAAATTCTTAAGATACTCACTGTCCATATTTGAAAAGGGTTAAATTTTGAAATAAAATTTATAAAATTTAGTTCAATCACCAGAGGCAAACGACAACACAGACGCGCGCACAGCCACACACCCGACCATGTGCCCGAACGGCAAAACACTGAGTGAAAAGCAGAACTAAATCTGCTTATATAGCGCAGTATTTGTCACAGCTTGGAGCTCCACTCATGGCACGTGGGAAAATTTCATTGTCAAGCGTTAATATATATAGAGGTTGAAAGGCACGGGGAAATTGTGCTTCTAACACAATATTATCCATTTACAAATTTATACATTGAATTTCATACATTAAATTAACATTTATATAATGAAGTGAAAATCATTTACTTTTTATATTTAATATTTTTAGTTTTATTCAGGGTAGGCACTGCCTACCTTGCCTACCCAGAGGGCACGTCCCTGGTCTAGATAAAATATATGAAAAGAAGACTAAAGCTAAAACTGAAAGAATCCAAGAAATAAAAAACCGTGAACTAAAAGAACCACAAAGGAAAGCAATGCCTGGAACATCTAAAATGAATATGGTCTATCAAGAAAATTCGTCTTCAGAATTGGAGCAAGATGATGCAGAATTTAAACTTTCGAGTGCGAAAAAAGGTCCTAAGCGTCAAAATATTATGAAGTCTTCTAAAGTTAGCAATATAGCTGACAGATTAAACTTGTCATTAAATCAAAGAACAGCTTTTGCTGCTACTGTGCTTTCTGCCTGTGATATAGATTTAGAAACAGTCAGCCTGTCCAGAACAACTTCTTGGAATGCAGGAAAGAAAACTAGGGAGAACACATCTAAGAAAGTGAAAATCGATTTTGAGCCTCCAAATTTCTCTACGCTCCATTGGGATTCTAAAATAGTTACAGAACTGAGAGGTGAAAAGAAAGAACGGTTGGCTATTTTAGTTTCGGGAATGCGAAGTGCGAAGGAAGGCAAAATTTTAGCGGTTCCAGATATCCCTGATGCTACTGGATTTTCTCAAGCCCAAGCCACTTTTGAAGCTGCTATGGATTGGAACCTTGAAGGAAGAGTGGTTTCGTTGGTTTTCGATACAACCGCATCGAATTCTGGTTGGATCAATGGTGCCTGCAAAAGACTAGAAGACTTATTAAGACAGAGGATACTCTGGTGCGCATGCAGGTATCATATATTTGAAAGAATTTTGAATGGTTTTTAAAGTAATATTTGGCAAATCAAAATCACCTGATCATGAAATTTTTCAAAAATTCAGACAAACTGTATGGAAGAATTTAGATACGAGCAAGAAACATAAAACATTGGAAACAACAAACAGATACCTAAAGAATAAAATTGAAGATGTAACAAAATATCTTTATGAAATCCTGCAAAATGAAGATATCAATGTATTACTTCGCGGGGATTATAAAGAAAGTGCTGAGTTATGCCTACAGATTTTGAATCAAACTCCACCAAAAGGAATTCGTTGGCTTCATCCTGGAGCCTCGCATCGTCTAGATGGATGGCTACAATCACGTATTGTATAAAAATGTTTGCTTTTAGTGATCAAGCAGGTTACACTGAAAATATTATGAATAAGCTGGAAAGAGTATGCAAATTTATAGTAATGATAGACACCACAGATGCTCGATAATGTTAAGATCCGGGGATTGTGGAGGCCAATCCAAGCGTTCTACTTCACTAACATGCTCTTCAAACCAGTTTTTAACGACCCCAGCGGTGTGGATTGGTGCATTATCATCCTGGAAGACGGCGCCGCCATTGGGAAACAGCGTTTGAACCATGGGATGGACCTGGTCAGCCAATATTGACAGATAGACCTGGGCGTTAACCCTACCATGCAGTACTACAGCTGGGCCAAGAGTATTCCACGATATTGCTGCCCAAACCATCACAGATCCGCCTCCATGCTTAACGGTTGGGGTCAGGCAGTCGGGGTCATAAGCATCTTTAGGCTGTCTCCAGACGTAAACTCGACCGGAACATGGAAATAGCGTAAAAGAGGATTCGTCGGAGTAGACTACATTCTTCCACCGGTCCATTGACCAATTCTTATGGTCATTACACCATTTTCTGCGCCGCTCAATGTTGATGTGCGAAAGGAAGGGTTTGGCAATTGCAGCCCTCCCATGGTATCCAGCTCCATGGAGCTCGCGACGTACAGTTCTGGTCGATACCGGGCTTGCAAGATGCTGGTTAAGCTCTGCAGTCACTTTTGGAGCTGTGGTCTTATGGTTCTTTGTCACAATGCGCTTTAGCACCCGGCGGTCTCGATCACACAGCTTCTTCTTGCGTCCACTATTGCATTTGTCGGTGCTTGTCTTTCCATGGTTTTGGTATGCAGACATGACCACAGAGACAGTTCCTCTGGATACATTGAACATCTGAGCGGTTTTCGTCACCGATGCACCAGCCATCCGTGCTCCGACAATTTGCCCTCTTTGGAAGTCTGACAGGTCTTTCATAACTGCTAATTCATAATTCACTCAGATCTGTAAAAACAACGTGAGGGTTATAACATGACGTATACACTCTCTGTTACGCATTTAAATAGGTTGTTGTTGTTGTTTAGCCGATCAGCCCACCCTGATCGAGCAAGCCGGCGGCACGCAGGTAACCGATCGCCCTCTCCGGAGTGGACCAGAGGTTCAGCGCACTAGTGATGTTGTGTTGTGTTCGTTGTTGTGCTAGAGCGGTACAGTCCGTCATAATGTGTTCAATTGTTTGTGGTGTGTCTTGGCACAGGTGGCAGGTGTCGTCTATAGAGTTGTCTAGTCTGTGTTTATATGTCCGTAAGTTTGGGTGATGTCCACATCGGAATCGTGCTAAGTTAACTCGATCCGATCTGCTCAGGCTGATCTCTGACCTGTTAATGGGTGGCGGCTTCGCACCTAGGACCGCATTCGGACCGAGTCGTGTCAGTGCTTTGTGGGTTAGATGTGTGTGTATGTGTTTTCTGTACTGTGTGATGTCTGTGGGGCGTGGTATGGAATGGAGTATTTCGTTATAATATCTCTCTGGTGTTACCTTAATGGTGCGAGGTGTTGGTGCATGATTGTACATGTAGTGGCAAGGGTGTTGTGGGTTAGTTGTCGCTGCTGCCATGAATTGTGTTCCCCTCATGTCTAAATGTTCCCTAACTTTTAGTATTTTTGTTTCTGTGTGCAGGTGTTCTATTGGTGTTGTTTGAGTGCATCCTGTAATGATACGAAGTGCGTTGTTTTGTATTGTTTGTAAGGTGTTTATGTGTGTGTTTGAGATAATGGGTGCCCAGCATGGGCTAGCATAGTCCATAACTGAGCGAATATATTGTTTGTATATGAGTGATGTTGTTTCCTGCTGTCCAAAGTTTGTGCCTGTTAGTACCCTAAGCGTGTTAAGTCTTGACGTACATTTGGTTTTAATGTCCTGAATGTGGTTTGCAAAAGATAATGATGTGTTGTATGTGACACCAAGTATTTTGGTTCTGTGAGTGTGTGGAATGTTGATGTTGTTTAGTGTAAGCTGTGGAATTACCTGGTGTTCTTTTGTGTTGCTTGTAAGCAAGGTGATGGTTGATTTTGTGGGCGCTACTTTGAGTCTATTGTGTGTGAGCCAGTCTTGTATACTGTTTATGTATGTTTGTAGGTTATTTGTAGCGGTGTCGATGTTGTTGTGGGTGGATGTTAGAGTGATATCATCTGCATATGATGATAAGGTAAGCTTGTTATCTATGGGTGTTGGAATGTCATGCATGTATAAGTTGAAGAGTGTTGGTGAGAGAACAGAGCCTTGAGGGACCCCGTTCGGAAAAAGCTTGTTTTTGGATGACTTGCCATTAAATGTGACATGTGAGTATCTTCCTGAGAGATAGTTGCTCAGCCACCTTTTGGTGTTATTGTGCATGTTTGTGTTGAGTATTTTGTTTATGAGAGGGAAGCGTGGGATAGCATCAAATGCTTTACTGATGTCTATTGTTGCTAATAGTGTACGTTGAGTGGTCTTCTGGAGTTGATGCCATCCATGATGTGCTGCGTGAGGTTAGTGAGTAATGTCGTGGTTGAGTGGTGAGGTCTGAATCCATGTTGAGTAGGCGATAGTGGTATGTGTGGGTTGGTGATTTGTAAGATTAGTCTTTCTGTTACTTTGGAAGGTGTGCATAGTAAAGTAATGGGTCTATAGGAAGCTGGTTCTGTTGGATTTTTGTTTGGTTTGAGTAGTGTAATAATTTTACCTTGTTTCCATATGTCAGGAATAATACAGTGTTGGTATGAATATGTGCTGATATTTGTGAGAGCTAATATTCCTTGTGGGCCCAAGTGTTTAAGGTGTATGTTAGATATGTTGTCTGGTCCAGTAGCCTTCGAATTCTTAATGTTTTTGATGATCTTGGTGGTCTGGTCTGTATTGAAGGGTGTAATGGTCATGTCGAGTCTGTAGGTTTTCTTGTGTCTGGCTGTTTGTCTGTCTGCATGTTTCTGGTTGTTGTCTCTGTTTAAGTGACTTATCTTTGCGTAGTGATTAACTAGAATGTTAGCTTGTTGTGTGTATGTTGGAATTATTTTGGCTGCGACAGATAGCCGCGTGTGAGGTGTGAATGCCGCTGTTAGAGTGGGTAATGCTGTTTATAGTCTTGTATAGCCTGTATGTATCTGTGGAGTGGTTTAGTGTTGTTATGAATTCCCTGAATGTTTCTGTTTGTTTTTCTTTGAGTTTGTTTTTATTTCTGTGTTGAGCTGTTGTATCTGCTGTTTTATGGCTTCTGTGTGTGGTGTTTGTGTGTTATATTTGAGGTTGTTACGTTGCCTTATGAGGTGGGCTATTTCTCTAGTGTAATTTGGGTTGTATTTCCTAATGTTGCCCTTGGGTATGTATTTGTTTGCATTATTGATAATCTGATTAAATGTCTTGAGTGTTGTATCGATGTTTATGATGGGTGTGCTGTTTAATGTGGTGAATTGTTCCTCAGTCTGTATTTTGAACTGTTCCCAATCAGCTTTCTTGTAATTTCTGTAAGTGTGCCTAAGGCTGTTGGGGCAGAGTGTAGAATGTGTTGTAATGATGATGGGCAGGTGGTCTGATGACAGTTGTTTTTCTGTTCTCCATTGTGTATGTGTTGCTAGTGAGGGGGAACAGAACGTTATGTCTGGGGAGGAGTTTGAGTATCCTGCTTGATGTGGTATGTGTGTATGTTCTTCTGTATTGTTAAGAATGAAGAGGCTGTTTAGTTGTGTGGCTATGTTGGCGCCTCTGGTGTTGTTTTGGTTGTGCAGGTACCAACTAGTGTCTTTGGCGTTGAAGTCTCCTCCTAAGATGACATTAGTGAGAGAGGCAAGATTGTGTAACTGTGGATTGTAATTGGCTGGCACCTGAGGTGAACTATCTGGTGGGATGTAAATGTTGATTAGTGTGGTGTTGTGTTTTGCGCGTGTTTTAATGTTAACTGCCTGTATTTCTATCGTGTTATCTGCTTGGATTGTGTTTGTAATGTTTTGGGTAGCATCAGTGTAGCTAATGCTTTTACGTATGTAAGTGATGAGTCCACCCCCGTTACCCCCAGTACGATCTTGACGGATCGCCGTGAAGTCAGGGATGGTGGGTGTTTTGTGTGTGCGTTTTAGTTTTGTTTCTTGTATAAGTGCTATGTGAATGTTTTGTTTGTGTACGAATTCCCTAAGCTGCATGATTTTGTTTGTGAGGCCATCTACGTTGTACTGTAATATGTTAATATTATACTTCTGTATGTGTCTCATGGTGCTATTGTGTCTATGTCTTTGTGTATGGTGACATGTGTAAGTTGTAGTGGGACCTGGATTAGTCTTAATGTCGCCAGAGAGTAAGAGTAGTTCGGGGAGCACGCAATTGTTCCCTGTAATTGAAAAAATAGCACGCTGAGAATAGGTCCGGCCCCGGGAGCCGATCGGCACTCTGACCGTGCCACGCAACAGGCCGTCGACTGCCAGTCTAGCCAACCGTAGACAGCCCGCTGCACGGAGATTTGAGGAAGTTTGGCCACCAGCGCGTTGATGTTTTGGTTTGACGTCGCTTCTTCGCGTTGACGTGTCCTGCGCTGGAGGATGCAGCCACTGTTTAGAAGCTTCCTCGTCAGCTGCTAACACTTTTTTCACGTTGTTCTAACTACTGTACCTGTTCAGACGTTTTTTATAAACAAATCTTTATAAACAAATATGCAATTTTGTCTTGCTCTCTTTGTTGGAGTTCTGAAAATGAATTGCCCTCCTCTCTGCTAAATTGCTCTAATATGGACTCTGTTTCTTCTCTTTCTTTTATTTTCACTAGAAATATGTCTAAAATTCAATACAGAAATCTTCTTGGGAAGAATTTAGCACCACAAAGTTAAAACTGTGAAGCACAAAATGTCAATTAGACTCATTTTTTGGAGTAATGTCACACTGCTTTGGATTCCAACTTACCATAATTATCAGTGAGAAATCACTAGTTAGCTTAGGTTAACGTAAAATAAACAAACAGTAAACAATACACCCACATACCCGAGAGACGCAATCTAAATAGGTTTGCCAGTCATTTGACCGTTTACTTTGTGTCTGAGCAGTCCGTAAAGATAACCGGTGAAATCGGCGGGTGTTCATATTATTTCGTCTAACCCCTGTATATCAAAGTTTGGGTGTGATCTACAAAAGGAGTTGAAGCACCTGAAAATGACCTGCAGTTATGTCACGACTTGCAAGCATACAAGAAAATCGATGAAGAAGTAGCAAACTAGGCTATTAAGGCCCTTGATCGCCACCTCTGGTATGTTACTGAAGAAATGGTACCGCTTTCTTTATTTTCAGAAAATTTAAGTGGTGAATTGAAGACCAAAATTGCTAAATCAATATCGAAATTTGAGAAGCGAGGATTTTCTAACCGACGAGGACCACCAACATTTCCTACACTTAACCCTTCCACGAGACTTCCGGATCCAGCTGGGCCAAACTCATGGCTCTTCTTGAATTTATCCAATTATTCTGGTAACTGGCTTAGAAAATCTGCAAACGAATGAAAAGATGATGAAGATTTCAAAAGAATGAGTAATTTTGTACACTATATGAAAGTAGTAAATGACACGGCCAAACGAGGTGTTAAATTAATAGAAGATTATGCTAATTCGATCACTAGAGATGAAAAAGAAAAACAATACAGTATCTGCTACAGGTGGTTGAAGACAATAGACAAAAAGTGCCCGAATTCAAGAAAAAAACATTAACCAAGTATGTGAGAGATTAGGCTGCGCATTCGAAAAATCGAAAATAAATTCTTAGTTCTTTATTTTAAAAGGAAGATTTTAGGTTTATGGAGTTTAGTACTTTTTTTTTTCATTGCACTTGTTTTATATTTTTTCTTATCTTGTTTTAATTTTATAATTGTGTAATGTCTTTGTATCGAAATTTGATCTTTACTTTCTGTAAGGAATCAAAAATGTTGTCCTAGTTGAAGTTTTAGTAATTTTTTATGAAAAGAAAGTTTTATTTTATTTTATTTTTTTTCTTATGTAGAGGAAGCTTTTGTTTTTCTAGTCCATAAAAGAGGGATATTTATTATTTTTACCATTTTTGTTTGATAAAATAATTAATTAAACGGAAAACGATTAATTTTCTTTTATTTGCCTTATTTATTTAATAAACTTCAAAGCAACAAGAGAAATACTCTAAAAATTTTAATAACATGCCTTAAAAATATAAAAAAAAATCTAAACACAAAAGTTTTAAGCCAAACCTATATAAATTTGATATCAAATGATTCATTTTTTAATACGCATCAGATGGAACCATTTATAAGTGTCTAAAATTGAAATTATAGGCATAAAATCGAAAAAACTAAAAATTTTAAAAAAATTTGACCCCTAACTTTTTGAATCGAGTGCTCGGGGGTCAAACTTTTTGATTTCGGTCTAAAAATTGGTTAGCATACTTAAATCATCATTTGTCACGATATGAGAGGGCTGGACATTAATAACTTTGAGATTCGTCCAAAACTGGACACCCTAAATTGCTCATGCGTGTTATTCCATCTAGGGGACCCAGTGCTATACCAGCGAGATTTGAATTAAATGCGACCATTACCACGAGTGCGGGAGGGTTAATATTGTAAAACACCTCAGGTTTCCTCGGTCATTTAAATATACGACAGACTGTGCTAACTTTTATCGCGTCGTAGTGTGATAGTAGGGCTCGTGATTTCTACTCAAGTCCTAGGTTCGATTCCTGGTGAGATCATTTTTGTTATATATATATATATTATATATATATTCTTGTCCCCTACTATAGGAATATAAATTTATGTTTATCCCATGCCAAATCAAATGGAAAAGGGAGAGAGCGAGGGATCAGGGCGGAGTGTGTGCGGTCTGTGGACAGAACACCCTCCATATATGGTAAAGTGGGCGGGGCCTATGTTGCTATGGCCCGCGTCAGACGGCTTCTCAGCGTTATTGCTCACTATTTTTCTCCAAAAAGAAGACTTGAGTTTGTGTGTTCGATGCTTAAAGGAGCCCGTAGGAAATTGGTGTTAGATTTTTTACAGTTCACCTAAATTGTCCAAGTGTTTAGTGTAATATTGAGAAGGTGGATTGCGTATGCTTACCATATTACTATTAAGATTTATTAATAACTAAGTTAACATGAATTTCTGTTATTAATTTTACTCCACATGATATTCCGCACACCCAATTCACACAGTCACCATCCGCCACTGATATATATATATATATATATATATTCCCCCATTTTGAATACGCAAAACTTATCTCCCACCAGGATTCGAACTCGGACCCTCTGACTCGGAGGCGCGAGCTCTGATCATTAGGCTACGATAGGATAAACGTTAACAACCTGGCGACATTTCATCGCACGAGGAAACACACAACACTTTCGTGTCCAGAGGGCCTTTGCGTGTTAACTTCACTTGGCTCGAGTGCAGGGATTTAACAAATAAAATCCCTCTGGACACGAAAGCAATTATGTATTTCCGTGTTTCCTCGGGCAATGGAATGTTGTTAGGGTGTTAACTTTTTCCGTGTTAAGCGGATGGTCAGCGGCCGCGGCTCCGAATCAAGGCCGAAGTTTGAATTCTGGTGGGGAATAAACTGTGTGCATATATGCGCATATATATATATATATATATATATATATATATATATATTATATAATATATATATATATATTGAAAATAGGTAAAAGTTAGCGAATTGCAATTATGAACTTAATTGATAATGTTATCGAATTTACAAAAAATATTTTAGAAAATTATTTCATTACAACTCATTCTCTGGCTGTGGATACGGTTGGTTAAAAAAACGTTATGCGTTTGGCATCTTGCAGCAAAAAAAATTAATGAAAGAAAGGGAAGCTAACTGACCTGCTAAACAAAGGCGTCCGTTCCAATCACAGGTACATTCATATCAACTTCGGCTTGCTCTACACAAACTGGACCAGGAACTCAATCTCTGCAATTTGAAACCTTTCGTTTAGGAAAACTTCGCTCATTTCTGTACAAATGTAAAAGTTACTCGTAACTATTTCCAGTTTTTATATAATATAATTTAACTAACATAACCAAATCAAATTCGCCCACCCGTTCAGAGATGCAAGGGGGTTATCACGAAAAACATCTCTGGATAGGGTGGCCATTTCCAAATTTCCAAAAAGGAGGACACTGCGTATGTGGCCGTACGTCAACATATATATAACTGAAAGAAATGAATATTCATTTTTACTCCTTGGACAGACTGACTGTCCGACTCGCAGGACTTCATGAAATTGAAAACAAATGCGGCTTATCAGCAGTGTTGCCAACTACATACATATAATAAAAATACGTTAACTGTTATTATGGCCTTCAGTACCCGCTATTTTAAGTGTACCTGAGGTAATTTATATAATTCTTTTTAGCCAGACCCCAAAAAGGAGGACAAATTAACGTCTGGCTCAAGGTGGCTCAGGATGGAGGACAGAGTGCTCAAAAGGCGGACTGTCCGGCCTAAAGCCGGACGTCTGGCCACCCTACCTCTGGATGTGAAAACGTTTCGTGTTCCCTCGGGCGTTGAAATAGTGTGCTACCTTTTCCTTGTCGTAGCGCAGGGATCAGTGCCCTCGTCCTCTATCAAGAGGTGCCGGGGTCGAATCCTAGTAACGAATGTAGGATTAAATATAGATATTAAATGAAACCTACACTGAATTATGAACACCCTGCAGCATTCCTACAACAAAGATACCTTGCATACACCGCGTTCTTTGTTTTTATCACTGCATAGTTGAAGGTCGAAAGCAAGTGGTATTCAGCAAGTTCCCCGTAGCAACAGTCGATTCCGAGTAATATATATAAGGGGTTCCAAAAAACCTTAGCCTCCCATTTGCAGCTTACATGTTTACTTATATCGAAATAGTTTTAGTGATTATAAAAATATATAAAATTCTTTATTTATTGCAGGTATTAAAATTACTCTAGCTGATAAAGTGATAATATAATGGCTTCTCAATTAATTGGTGATTCGGAGAGGCAACGTGTGATAGATCGCATACGAGCAAAAACATTTTTCTGGAAGCTCGTGATGCTGGAGCCACCTTTATAACACGTTTATGGGTTGCCAAACAGTTGCGAAGAAGTGAGGACTTCGTCAAAAGAAATTGGAATAAAACTTTGGATGAATGTGAAATGAATAAAACCAAATCTGGACGCCCAAATTTGCCACTCTCTCAGGAAACAAAGGACATCATTGAAAGCGGTACGCGTAAGCGGAAAAACAGCTGTGCTAAACTTTCTAGAGAGATCGAAGTGTTGAGAGAAAAGATCGTTAGTGGTGAGTTCATTCGACTGTACCATCATAGGCAAGGTTTAAAGCTTTGACATGAACTTCCAAAGCCAAGAAAAACAACTTAACATCGATGACAGAATGTGGTTTGCCCATTATCTTGAAGATTGGGATGTGGATGATTTCATGCATTTAGCTGTCTCCGATGAATTTTTTGTTTACGTAACACGTCGGCCTAACTACCAAAATGATCGAGTGTGGGACACAACACCAGATGAAATCGATGACAATGAACATTGTCGCGAATTATTAAAAAGTCCTTTGTGTATTTGTTTTGTTCACTGCAAAGAAGCTCATGTGGGTGCTCAAGCCAAATGGTCAGAGTTGGGATGGACAGTATTTTCGTGATATTATTCTATCCCAGCATGTCATTCCTTTTCTAAGAAACCCAAACAATGTTATGGATGTCGATCAGGTCACACTTCTGCACGATAAGGCCTCCTGCTTTAAGGCATTAGCCACTCAACAGTTGTTGCGGAACCATGAGATCGATTTCTTTGGAAATGAAGAATGACCAGGAAATTCTCCTCACCTGAACGTCTGTGAACATATTGGATCAGTTATAAGGGACAAGGTTGAATGTCTCTTGTTTCAAGAACCTGCAGCAAATCGATTTTCGAAGGCTACAATGACGCAACACATTGAAACTGTTTTAGTAAATTTGCGTAACGATCAAGATCTATTCACGTCACTTTTGGCAAGCTACCCAAAGCGAATTCAGGCTGTCTTGGAAGCCAATGGCGGGAACACCAAGTTTTAATTGTTTCTCATTAAATGCAGGATTAAATTCTCTTTTGTAAGGTATGTCCAGTTTTACTGTACCTCTAATGGTTTAGGCCATGGGCGGGGGGGCTAAGGTTTATTGGAGCCCCGTATATATATAAGTATATACTGTATATAGCACGTATAGTGTGCGTACAGTCGATTAAAAAAAATGTCTCAAAGTGCCATCATGTTTCTTACAGATAATTTATTAGTAAGAGTATAGCTTTGGAAAAAAATTCGCCTAGAAACAATTTCGAAAAAGCATACAAAATTACCAATTGGTTTGTTTTTCTTTAGATATTTTATTCTTCTTTTGGTGAAAGAATGAAAATTTATAAAACAAAACCTATTCACTTACTGATTAGTAATTTTTTATGATTTTTAGCAGTTTTTTGTGTCTAAGCGAACTTTTTTCTGAAACTATATAATTGAGAATTTTGTATATCGAGAGATGCTGTTGTCTGTTTGGTTAAAACACCAAGTAAAACGTTCTTGAAAATGAACTTTGTTCTTAAATGTCATTTTTTTTTACTTTTGCGAAAAGAAGCCCCTCTTATTCAACGCGGAGGTGGTAAAGGGAGATTCGAACAGCCTCCTCTACTGTAGACTTGAGCTCCGCCTAATAAGAACCTGAACTCGATCACACTATCTGTTGACTTACTTTGGATCTTTTCCGTTTCATGTACTGTTTCCGATTTTGTTGAAAATAAGATATTTAATGTAGATTTTTACGCTGAATTAAAAAATGTAAGCCTTTTTTTTGAGAAATGAGCGGTTCAAAAGTTATGTTTGTTATTGTAATTTTGTAGGGGATATAATGCCCGGTTAGGTTAATTGAATACCCGGTTAGGTCAACTGTATGCCCTTGACGATTGGTTAGGTTAAGTTGTGATATTTTTGTTAAAACTAACGAAAATATCACGACTTAACCTAACCAATCATCAAGGGCGTACAGGTGACCTAACCAGGCATTCAGTTGACCTAACCGGGCATTCAGTTGACCTAACCGGGCATTCAATTAACTTAACCGGACAGAAAAATAACGGTCGAAATTTATTCACACAAATACTTAGTGACATAAGCCAATATTACTAAAGAATACAATAACTCTTGTATTAGTTTTCAATTGTATTGCTATAGTTTTTGACCTAATACAGAATTACAATAACAAACATAACTTTTGAACCGCTCATTTCTCCAAACAAGGACTTACATTTTTGAAATCAGCGTAAAATTCTACATTAAATATCTTATTTTCAACAAAATCGGAAACAGTAAATGAAACGGAAAAGATCTCTTACTTTTGGCTCAAAATTCAAATATAGAAATATAAACTGGCCGATGGTTATACATTAAAAAAGATATTTTAGTCATCAAATCGTATTTAATGGTATCTTATTAGCCATTCCGAAAATAAAGAAAACACACAGACACACACACACATATATATATATATATATATATATATATATATATATATATATATATATATATATATATATATATAATTTCAATATCTGCGGATGCGGATGCAGATATTTAGTTAATCTATCAATATAATATAGAATTATGAATATATGACATAATTTTTCAAATTTCGTGATATTACTATTATGGCAGGCAATGCATAAGAATTAAAATTAATATTAATGTTTTCATTATGATAAAAATAATAACTTTCTCAAGAGTTTCAGCCACAGAAAATTCAATGAAACAAGTTTCATTCAATTTTCTGTTACCAGGTATTTATATTTTGAGGTTTATATATTTGTTTGTTCATTAATAATTAATACTTTACATGAAATGTGCATGACTGGGCCTTATAAGCTACTTTATAAGCTAATTTAATTGTAAATTGCTTAATTTATTAGAGGTAATATCCGCATAACATCCGCAGTCAGAAGTGCGGATGCGGATATCAGGTCCACCACTAATATATAATATATATATATATATATATATATGGTGTGTGTGTGTGTTACACCATTTTTCCAGTACCGGATTAACGTATGGGCAAACTGTGGCTGGAGCCCATGGGGCACGAGGCTCAGGGGGACCCCCAGCACCACTCGCCAGTTACCGAATAGTCGAAATTATACTCATTAATGTTCATTATTATTTATTATTAAATAATCATTTTATTAATTTTTTTGGAAAAGCCCAGAAATAAATTAAGTGGCGAAAATTGGCGATTTTTAACCTAAAACTCACTGTCTACAACACCTATGCAAGATATGGGAGGTGCAAATACGGACAAAAATGCCGTTACCACCACCCTCAAAGGAACGCAACGGGTGAACAGGAAAAACGATCATCAAAGAAGGGTACCAATTTTTTAGACGTAGTCAACACAATTCAGCTGCTAAATACCATCCAGCAAATACAAAGTCAGCTGACAAATATAGGAATCCGAGAGCCGGACAGAAGGCACGCACAAAGACACTTTATGCATTATCGGGACAACAGGTACCGACAAAGATAAAAAGAGGCAAATTCTCGGAGGACCACAAGGCAACGAAACTGGCACCACCATTGGAAAACGAATCGGAACCACCTGTATGCGAAAACGATAGATAAAAAATAAAAATAATCCTAGCCAACAGAACAGTAAGACGTAAAGGAGGATGTGCTATTTACACACGCGAAAGGCATATGGCAGAAATGACTAAGTACCTCAAACAGCTACGTAGAATTGTAGCAGCAAAAGTTGAAAAATTAAATATCGCACTAATTGTAATGTACAGATCCCCAAACACGCCAACCTCAAAATTTTCAGATTCCATTACAAAGGTAAGAAACTGGGTAAAAGATCTACACTCTCCACTCTACACTCTCCAACCCCAAATGTTTTTCTCTGTGGTGATTTTAATTTTTCATTCATGAAATATAAAAGAATAGGAAAAAATATATGTATACACCAGGACAAGGGGGGCACACGGGAAGACCAGGAGCAGGTAAAAATGCTACTAGCTTCAGCTGAGGGCCAAGCGAAGAAAATAACTAAATGTATTAGCCTACTTACTTTCCATCTAAGTCATAAATTGGATCACTTTTATATTCTAACTTTTTCATTGAATTGAAAAGACCCGTGGGGCCACTGAAAAGACCCGTGGGGGACACATTTGGCCCGCGGGCCAGGGTTTGTGCATCACTGCTTTAAACGAAGGGATAGGAATATAATGATTCCTCTACTGAAAACACTGATCATACCCAAATTGGAATACTGCTCGGTCCTAACATGCCCATATAGAAAAGAAGACATTAGACAGCTAGAAGGGATTCAGAGAAGCTTCACAGCCAAGATCAAGGGGTGCAAAGAGCTAAATTACTGGGAAAGGTTACGCGAACTAAATCTTTATTCACTGGGAAGGAGAAGAGACACACACACCATTGTTTACACTTGGAAAATAATGGAGAAACTAGTCCCTAATCTTACTCTAAACCCTGTAACTCCCCAAACAACAGTGGAAAGCAGAAAAGGAAGACTGTGTCGTGTCCCCAAATTAAAGGCGAGATAGGGAACACCCTTAACCCTGAAAGAAAAGAGTTTTGTTGTGAGAGGACTAAAAGTGTTTAGTCAGCCCAAAGACCTAAGGAACACGAGTGGTGTTGCGGTGGACATCGTCAAAAGAAGATTAGACGCCTCGCTCAGAACAATCCCCGATGAGCTGGACGTACCTGGCTATGTGAAGTGGAGAGTACAAGAAACCAACTCACTACTTCACCAGGCCAACTCGAGAGGAGGGGACGACAAGTTTGACCTTCGTGAAATGAGGAATCATCGCACGGAACATTTGAAAGGTTGAAGAAAAACTATGGTATTTGTCATTTACCATTACTTATTCGGACTATAGTGGATTTAATTATCCCAGAAGAGTTCCTTGTTCCATGCACTGTCTGTGTGTATCATATATATATATATATATATATATATATATATATATATATATATATATATGATACACACAGACAGTGCATGGAACAAGGAACTCTTCTGGGATAATTAAATCCACTATAGTCCGAATAAGTAATGGTAATGACAAATACCATAGTTTTTCTTTTTCATGATGCTAGCCCGACGTGGGCAACGGGTCACTCGCAAAGAGGTCCCATAAATATAGCTTCCCTCACCAGCTATCTGCAAAGCAGACAGGATCCAGCTTTGGGACATGGATCTAGGGTTTAAAGCACCTAGCCATGCTGCATTTAGAACCTCAATATAAGCAAAAGACTCGCTGCCTTCACGTCAGATTGAATGCATCAAAGAAAAAGAAAAAGGGGTAACTATTATATTTTTAGCCAAAAACCAAAACTTAAACCTCAACTGGCAGAATTGAGCGTCCACTTTTCAAGGCACATAACATGTCCGTTTCAAGATGGGAATGAACTCAGAATGGTCCCCTGAGTTTTTTATGATACACACAGACAGTGCATGGAACATTTAAGTTTTGGTTTTTGGCTAAAAATATAATAGTTACCCCTTTTTCTTTTTCTTTGATGCATTCAATCTGACGTGAAGGCAGCGAGTCTTTTGCTTATATTGAGGTTCTAAATGCAGCATGGCTAGGTGCTTTAAACCCTAGATCCATGTCCCAAAGCTAGATCCTGTCTGCTTTGCAGATAGCTGGTGAGGGAAGCTATATTTATGGGACCTCTTTGCGAGTGACCCGTTGCCCACGTCGGGCTAGCATCATGAAAAAGAAAAACTATGGTATTTGTCATTTACCATTACTTATTCGGACTATAGTGGATTTAATTATCCCAGAAGAGTTCCTTGTTCCATGCACTGTCTGTGTGTATCATAAAAAACTCAGGGGACCATTCTGAGTTCATTCCCATATATATATATATATAATGCAAACCCACAAGGAGAGCGAAAAATGATTCCAAGTCCTTTCGTGTATTCAGAAGTACACCTCGTCAGGGAATGAAGGCAGAAAGCGAGATGACAAACATACTGTATATAACTTATATACACCACGGTACAGAAAAACAAAAAGATTAGCACATGATTAATAAGAGTTGATTAGAGGCAAAAGGTATTTTAAAAAGATATTGTCAATTTTATACATTCCTACACTGTTATTGAAATTATTTTTAAAATGGATAAATGCACATTCTAGAATATTCCTTTCAATTATATCTCTGTTTTTAACGAACGCTTTAGAACTGTTCCACTTGATAATATGATTACATCTATACATATGGTTCAACAATGCATTAGAATTATTTGCTGTTCTACACGCCTATTTATGCTGTTTTACTCTAATATCTAACGTTTTACCCATTTGACCCATATATACTGAGTACTGAGTCACATTGTGTACATCCGATCGAATACACACAACCAACCACATTATCAGGGCTATTCTTTATTAGGCGTGATTTAACAGTATTATTATACTTAAAGACTACATTGATACGAATTGCTTTAAGTAAAGTCGGAAGATATTGAAAATTTACATGGTAAGGTAGGCTAAGGATATTTTTACGCTCAAATTCCTTTACATTTACATTATTATAATACCTATTCTTGGCTTTCCTAAGGCAGTTATCTAAAAATGAAATAGGATAACATAGTTTAGTACCAATATTCATGATATTGCATAACTCGGAATTGAAAATTCAAGACTGACAACTCTCACTGCTCTAAGAAACATAGCAGAGAAAATAGAAGATTTAATCGAGTGATGATGGTCAGAATAAAATGTACATAAGAGTTATTATTAGTAGGCTTACGATAAACTTCAAATTTGAACTGATTAAAGCATCTCCGAATTTTTAGATCCAGAAAAGATAAGCTTCCATCATTTTCTTTTTCAACCGTGAACTGAATAGATGGGAATAAATTGTTGAGCCTACCAAGAAATAAGTCAACATCCAAATTGTTAGGCCAAGGCATAAAATATCATCTATGTACCTGAACCAAACAAGGTTAAAATTAACAATAGTAGGCATCATTCATTCATTTCACGTGTTTAATTGTGAAATTCATCCCATATATATATATATATATATTATATATATATATATATATATATATATATATATATATATATATATATATATATATATATATCTCTAAAGAGGGAATTGAAAGACGCCAACGATTTATGGTGCTTTCATGGTAGACCCAGATTAAGACCGGTTTACATATGTGTAGAAGTAAGGGTCAGTATAAAGCAGCCATACGGCGATGTAAACAGGAAGAAGATTCTATACGAGTATCAAACGCCTGTGAGGCTAACTTAACTAATGATGACAACAAATTTTGTAAATTCGTTGAGAATGAGACTTGTGTTAAAAATGCCCTCCTTCCAACAAGTGATGGGGTGTCGGGGGAGGATGAAATTGCAAGGCTGTGGAAAAACCACTACTCAAACATTCTTCGTGTGAGTAGGGCTAATCTTAAGATAGACTGCAGCGAAACGCCCGTGGGAGGACCCAGGGAAAATACTTTGATATCAATTCCTAAAGTTAAGAGTTTAATTAAAGAGTTAAAGACTGGTTCTGCGTCAGGGGTAGATAATTCCTATCGAATGAGTATTTAAAATATGCCAATGACGTGGTGTATGTGCATATCTCATTGCTCTTCTTAGCCATGCTTGCTCATAATTATACCCTTACAGGGTTTATGAGGGTATATATCTTGCTCTTTGTCAAAAACAAGTATGGGAACATTCTATCCAGCAATAATTACAGACCTATTGCTGTCTCCTCCTGCTTCTCGAAACTACGAGAGAAACTTGTTACACCGATTAAATGATTACTTATGAACATCTAATCAGTTTGGTGTCAACAAGATCCCACTCAACTAATCTGTGTATCTATGTATTGAAGTAAATTATATTTAAATACACTAACAGTAATTCAACTATTTATAGCTGTTTCCTTGATATAAGTATAGTAGGCCTAGTATTAACCGGTTGGAGTAGGCCTACTATAATTGCTGAATGAAATGATACGAAACGATTCGAGGTCACCAGCTTGGATTACACCCAAGCAAATATATTAATAAGGTTAGAAAAATTACCTTGTGGTTTTGTGTTTAATTAAGAAAATAAATAAGTTATTTGTTCACAGTGATTAACATGGCAATGAAGGTATTTACGGTGATTAACAATTATATAACGGCATTTATAGTATGTTAAATATGACTGAGGATTAGCAAATAAGGAAATGGATATAAAGATTAACTGTTAAGTAATACACTCATTTATGATAGGCTAATGGTATGCAAAAATGGAACACAGCACGAAATATGAAGCCTATTGATAACAGAAAATATGCACGTGCGTTTGGTGCGCTGAATGAATTACATATTACACTGATTTAGGTAGGTTAGAGTTAAGTATAAATGGAACATGGAATAAATGATGCAGCCTAATGATAATAGAAAATATGCACGTATGTTTTGGTACACTGAATGGATTAGGCCGTCTAGAATGAAATGCCTAAAAGAACACGTAAACAGTAGGATGCATGATAAGTAAATTGTACGATGATTACAATAACAGGGTGATACAAAATTACGGGATTTGATACAACACTAGAAATAGGCCTACTGCAGTCTTAACAGGAAAGTTAGTTTGAACGGTATTGAAAGCACTTTAGGTATAGCCTAATCACGCCGCTGCGGTTACGCTCTGTAAGCTTAGCGAGCAATTGCTTAAGAACGAGGCACAGAGAGCTTACCGACAATGTTAAAAATACCTCGAGATGAAGATGCTTGAAGGTTGACCTTCTAGAACGTAGGCCCAAGGTGAAGTTGGCCGTCCTGTTGAAGCTTGTTGAACGGGCGCCGGTCGACTTGGTGAAGGATGAGTTAAACCAGAGTCAGAAAGATGTCGCCTCAAGTGCTGATTCGCTGCGTGTAGTGTTGATATGTTGCTTGAGGGACTGAGGCCGGCTGAACTCGACCGGCGCTGGGTTTCGAAGGATTGCTTCTGCAGGCGGTCTGTAGGTCTTACTTGATGATAAACCGGAGCCTTGAAGGAACAGCAAGCCGCTATCCGGCGAAGGCCGGAGAGCGGGTGGCTTGACGTGTGGTGCTGCTGACGAAGGATGCTGAGACGTGACGAACAAGACGAGAAGTGATGACTGCTAAGAGAGAAAGTGAATGATTTGTTTGTTTATTCGTTTGTTTTTTTCTGTTTAAGGTGCTTAATGATTAATGACACCTTTTTTTTTTTGTCTCCCCGAAGGGAGGTTGCAAAATTTACTATATGAATTATATTTTGTGAATGAGGGAGAGTTTCAGTGAACTCTCGCTTTTATAGGCTCTTAGGACGCCGAGTTTCGCTGGTCTTTCTGAGACGCCTACCAGCGTCCTGTTGTTTCTCTGTCCTTGACAAAACCACGTGTGTTCTTCGATTCTTGATGATTCCAAGATGTTTGAGAAATGGCGGTGAAAAGAATTCCTTTGGTTGTTCTTTGTCTGCTCACTACATAAGTAAGGCATATGACAGAGTGAACCAAAGTATTTTACTTAAAAAATTAGATTCCCACTAATCTTTTACAGTTAGGCGGGACAATGTACTATTCGAATGTTTTGGTTACTCCTGCGGGGTGACTCCTTGCTCTCTTCTCTGCTGTTTAATGTGTATATTGATGGATTAATTGCTTCACTTAATGAGGCAACAGTTGAATGGTGTATAAATAACACAAGGATAAATAACTTAGTCTATGGCGATGATATGGTGTTAATAAGTCCTCCTGTTGAAGGTCTGGATTGTCTGCTAAAAGTCTGCGAATTATATTCGCTAAAACATGATATTCTTTTCAATGTTACAAAAACTAAGGTTATGCACTTCCATCCTAAAAGCTTTTATCAGCCAGCTGATATTAGTTTAAAAAATGAGAGGTAAAGCCATCGAGGAAGTACAAAAATTAAAGTATTTGGGTCAAATTATCACCAGCTCCTTGAGTGATGACTCAGATATAAGAAGATATCAAAGCCTCTGTGCTGAAGCGAATATGACTATAAGAAACTTCCGGTTCTGTACAAGTGAAGCTAAATACACTCTTTCACTCTTTCGTACTTTCTGCAGTAATATATGTATACGGACACATCTCTGGGTGAATTATAGAAAAGGTTCTGGCACGACCTAAACTTGCTATACAACAGATCTTTTAGACTCCTACAAAAATTACCCACGAGATGCTCAGCTTCGCAAATGTTTGCTACCCACAATGTCCCAAGCTTCCCGGAGGTTACAAGACGTGCTCAATACAGTCTAATGCAAACAATTAAAAAATCAACCAACCCCGATTATTCAAGCTGTTCATCAGTCCTGCCATATGTCTTCCAAACTATGGAATTCATGGCATGAAAATGTTTGTCTGTAGCTTCACTTAACTTCGACATTACTGTGCTATTTTTCATTAACTATATTTCTATCCTTAATGTTTGAATTTTTATTGTATTCTATCGTCAGTTCATATTATTATTTGTCATGTGGACTAATGGTTTGCCAATAAACTTTCTCATTTTATTTCACATACTGTATATTTATAAACCAAGACTAGAAGCAGGTAAAAATGTTGCTAGTTGTAGCACAAGAAACAAAATATAAGAAAAACAACTGCTTACAATAATATTAAAAAACAACAGCTACCTAATTAATAACTTAGAAATATTCCCAACTATAATATTAGATCACAACATTATTGAAATAACAACCAATATAAAAACAATACGGAAGGAAAGAACACACGCTATAGAAAGGCAAATTCGCATTTTTTAATTTTCACTCCAAGGCTATAAATTGAGAAGGTATTGCATCCAGCATGGAAACAACAGACTGGAAAACCACCTTTGAGGATAAGATAACGGAAGAGATGCTAATAACCCTCGAAGAGAAGACGCTACAAATTATGGAAAAACATGTACCAAATAACATAAGAAGGAAAGAGAAGCAGATTTGAGAGAAAAAAAGAGGTCAATGTTCCGCAAGAGAAAGAGTGAGACTGAAAAATTAAGAAACTGCAAATACAACATCAGGAAAATAATAAATGACAAACTAAAGAGCACAGATTGCGTCATATCGGATCTAATTAAGAACCCTACAGAGAAAGACGACAACGACGCTATGGTTAACAAAAAATACTTCTATAATTTTGTAAAAAGGAAGATGAAAAATCAGGCGACTATCGGACCTTTGAAGAATGAAAGCGATGCATTAAACGATGATCTAAAAGAAGTATCTGAAATACTGAAAGCTCAGTATGAATCAGCATTTTCAATATCCTCAAAACTGATAAACTAATATGTGATAGAAATGCGTTCTTTGAAGAAGAATTACAAAGGGGAAGTAGAACGGACTTCACAGCAGATGACAGCCCAAAGAAACTAAAAGCACACTAAACGATAGGCACAGACAAATGGAATGCTATAGTGATTAAAAACTGCAAAATAAAATCGCTGAGCTCCTATACTGGATATGAAGACGACCACTAGACACAGGAGAAATACCGAGCATCCTGAAGAGAGTGAACATAGTCCAGTTTCTAAAAGAAGGATCGATCTGAGGCAAAAACCTATAGGTCAGTGTCGCTAACAACTATTTGAAAGGATAGTTAGAAAAAATCTATGACTTTTTGGAAACTCGGGAAAAATTAAATGATAACGAACATGGATTCCGGTCAGGAAGAGCGTGCCTATCACAACTAATGGAACACTATAACAACAACATTGATGCACTCTTAACATATCCATATAAAAATAAGAAGATATTAATCAACAAGAAAGGATTCAGAGAAGGTTCGTAGCCAAGATCAATGGATGCAAAGAACTAAATTACTTGGAAAGGTTACGTGAATTAAATTTATATTCACTGGAAAGAAGGAGAGAGGGGGTACATCATCATCTACACTTGGAAAATAATGGAGGAACTAGTCTCTAATCTCACTCTGAAACCTACAACCACTCAAACAACACTGGAAAGTACAAAAGGAAGAATATGTGTTCCCAAACTAAAGGCTAGACAGGGAACATCCTCAAGCCTGAAGAAAAATAGATTTGTTGCGAGAGGACGAAGGCTATTTAACCAACTGCCCAAGGAACTAAGGAACACGAGTGGTGTAATGGTGGATATTTTCAAAAGAAGACTAGACGCCTGGCTCGGAACAGTACCAGATGAGCCGATAGTAGTTGGTTACGTGAAGTGAAGAGCGAAGAAGAAAGAAACACCTCTCTACTTCACCAAATCAACTCGAGAGGAGAAGCAACAAGCTTGACATACGTGAAGTGAGGAATCATCGCATGGAACACCTGAAAAGTTGAAAGGGATATATATATACAGGGTGGGCCGAAAGTCTGGATCAATAGGAAAATATTTATTTTAATACATAAATTACAACAAATGGTAAATACTTAAAATGAATATCAACTTTAACTCGTAAATGCGTATCCGTGATACTGTACAGTAGTGATGTAGGTCACATCCGCATCCGCATAACATCCGCACATTTTCTCGCATCCGCATCCGCACTTTGGACTGCGGATGTCGTGCGGATGTGGACCGTTGAGATAAAACGTCATTAATAAGCGGAAATTATCAAATTCTACTATAATAATAGAACTAGTTCATTGTGCGCAAAAGTGATGCAAGCGACAAGACGAGAGGCTGTTCTTGTATGAAGTTAGTCTCTTGCAACCTACTTAGATCCACGTTACAAAGCTAAGTTATTTTCACCTAGTACATTAGAACGAGTTAAATCATCACTTGGCAAAGCAGTTGAAGAGCTTGAATCTCTTGAATCTGTCGCTTCGCCACCCACCAAAAGAATAAAAGTTTGTGACAGAACCAACACCTTCAACAAGCAAATCTATCACAGAATCTCTCTCTCAGTTTCTTGAGTCAAGCAGCGAAGACGAGACCTACGCGATGTCAAAAGATGTAGTAAAAATGATCGAGAGCTATCACCAAGAAAAACGCCTGGCTGCATGTGACAATCCTATTAGTTGGTGGAAAAATACGCAGAATATCTATGCATACTTGAGTAAACTTGCAAGGAAACCTTTAGCACGTCCTCCAACAAGCGTACCAAACGAGAGATTATTTAGCAGCGCTGGATTAATATATGATGAAAAGAGAAACAGACTGGCAGCAGAAAAGGCAGAAAAATTAATGTTCCTTAAGCATAACCTTCCTATAATTAAGTTTGAATATTAAACGATGAACATCTTAGTTTACTTTATTTTAATTACTCATTTATAAATATGCCTAATAAAACTTTAAACTTAATATAAATAGTTATCAAGCAAATTAAAGATCTCTTTCTATAAGGGTGGAGGTTGGGGAAAGAGGTCGGGTAACACAATTATGGTTTCTAATTGTGGCTGAAACAACAAAATATAACGAATTTATTTGCAGACGAATTAACTAATTGATTTCTATATTAGTTAGATGCTTGCTATTATTTTATATGTTCAGGGAAAAGTACAGCAATTATTGTACAATTAATCAATTATACTACATTATAGCTACAGCTCTCTCTATATAATAACTTATTATATACGTTAAACACAACAAATCTCGAATATATCCTAAAAAATAACGAAAATGTAGACATCCGCATCCGCGGATGTTGAAATCAAACATCCTCATCCGCATCCGCATCCGCGGATGTGAAAAAAATGACATCCGCTACATCACTACTGTACAGTAGTTCGTACTCCAGTATAAATACTCAAATACTTTTTTTATTTCAGCCCCAGAAATGGCTTCGAATCTAACAACAGAAGACCGGGTAGAACTTGTGCTCATGTACGCAAGACAGGGCGCTACACACAGAGAAGTTGCTACCGAATTCAATAGAAATCATCCTGATAAGCATCCAGTAACACATGCGACTGTTGGCAAGTTGTTTAAACGTTTCAAAGAAACAGGAAGTGTACATGATCGACGGCGTTCTGGTCGTCCAAAACTGCAACTGATGAAAATACCTCTGCAATGGTATGTGAAACTTTAACGAATAGTCCAGTAAAATCAACAAGAAGATTATCAAATGAAACACGCATCTCGAGAACGTCAATTCGAAGAATTATTACAAATCATAAATTCCATCCCAAAGTGTCTCGATGTCAGAGGCCGCCAATTTGAGCATTTGTTATAATTTGTTGTTTATACTGGAGTACGAACCACTGTACAGTATCACGGAATACGCATTTACGAGTTAAAGTTGATATTCATTTTAAGTATTTACCATTTGTTGTAATTTATGTATTAAAATAAATATTTTCCTATGGATCCAGACTTTCGGCCCACCCTGTATATATATATATATATATATATATATATGGTGTATACACCATTTTCCCATTGGTGAATATTAGAAAAAGAAATTTGTTTTCTTTTTTTTTCGGCTGCAAATGCAGGCAATAAATCTTGTTTAAATTGAAGGTTTTTGGTAGCCACATTTATCACCATATTAGGAAGTGATTTATCAATTTCGTAGAATTCAAATTCACCCACCCTAAAAGCACAGATTTTCTATATATATATATATATATATATATATATATATATATATATATATATGTGCCTCGGTGGTTCAGTGGTTAGTGTCGCTGACAACGAATCCATCGGCCCTGGGATCGAGACCCGCTGACGGCAGGCGGCGCGCAGCAAAACCCAGCTGTTCATCCTTTCACACAAAAAAAATTTGGTTGGTAAATAAATGTGTACCCTGGGTAGCCTAGTGGTTAAGTCGCTAGGCTGCTGGTGGGGCGTGGTTCTGATTCCACGTTAAACTGTAGGTCTAAGGTGGAGTGACAAGCTTGAACTTCGTCAGAATAACAATTCGGGCGGAAGCAAAACCAAAGTTAACCAAGGGGTGTGTGTGGTTGTGTGTGTGTATATGTATATGTATATATATGAAAATTATTTCACGAAAGTAACACGTGAAAAATATTTATGATGAATAAAACCACGAAGGAAAGGAAACACAAAATGGTGCTCAAGCGCTTTCGTCTAATGACATCCTCAGGAACACTGAAGTACATAAAAGGGTGACAGCCTATATATAGGTTACAGAAAAAAAAAATAAATAAATAAATAATAAAAATATATATATATATATATATATGCAATAAACGGAGAAGTAAAAATAAAAATTAAAAATTAAAGGATTATCAGAGAGGCATACATATTTGTAAGGAAAAAATATCGAATTTTAGCACAAGATCAAATGAAATATAAAAATACAAATTTATACTGGAAATCTGCCCGGGTTTTAACACTGCCTTTTTTGGTTAAGTTTCGATGTATATAAAAATAAAATGAAAATTAAAAGTTAATAAAGTAGCATACAAGTTTACCAAAGATTTAGTGTTCTACCCTTCTTATCTAAATCTGTTTTGAAGGAATTCAAAACAACAGGATCGAGTTGAAAAAGACCTTTGCTTATGTTGAAGTTATTTGAAAGTTGGATAATGGCAGACTCAAGAATATTTCTATTAACAATGTTGCTAGAGTAGAATAAAACTGAAGCATTATTCCATTCAATATAGTGGGATAACTCTGACAAATGGACAAAAAGGGCACTGGACAACTGTCCTGTTCTAACGGAATATTGATGCTGTTTTATACGTGTGTGCAAATCCTTTCCCGTCTGACCTATGTAAAAGGAATTACATTGTTTACACCCAATTTTATAGATAATGCCTGAATTATTGGTAGGGCTATTTTTTACTATGATATTTTTCACAATATTGTTATATGAAAATACTACATTAATATCCAAAAGTTTAAGTACATTAGCAATGCCTAAAAAGCCCGGGAAAAATGGAAGTACTAAAATATTTGTTGACAAAGTACGAGTGTTATTATTGACACGATAGAAAGTTCGTTTTGCCTTGTTGAGACAAGATTCCATAAACGCAGATGGATAACACAGATCACTTCCAATACCGTTGATTTTTTCCAATTCGGCATCGATGTATTCCGGACTGGCGATCCTAAGGGCGCGGAGAAACATTGATGAAAAAATGGCCTTCTTAGTGGGGGTGTCATGTCCAGAGTAAAAGTGTACGTAGGACAAATTGTTTGTTGTTTTCCGATAGATACTAAACTTAAAACCTGGGCTTTCCCTATGTACACGCACATCCAAAAATGGGATTGAATTGTCTTGTTCCACTTCTAAAGTAAACTTAATGGAGGGGACTTGATCATTTAACTGAAGGAGGAAGTTATCCAGGTCACGATTCATGGGCCAGATACACAAAATATCGTCGACGTACCGCAACCAAGGGATGCCAACCCTCAGGATTCTCGGAATGTAAGTAATTTCGAAAAACTCCATATAAATATTGGAGAGGATGGGCGATAAGGGGTTGCCCATGGCCATCCCAAAAACTTGTTGATAATACTCGTTATTGAAAGTGAATTTACAGTCTTTGATGCTAAGCTTAATAAGATCCAAAACAATGTGTGAAGGTAGTGGCAGGTCATACTTTTGTAATTCTTGGGAGAGAAAGTCAAGCATATCGTCAATCGGCACTTTTGTAAACAATGAACAAACGTCAAAACTGATCAATCTATCGTTAGTTTCAGTCCGTGCATTATTCAATTTTTCAGTAAGATCCATGGAATCTTACTGAAAAATTGAATAATGCACGTACTGAAACTAACGATAGATTGATCAGTTTTGACGTTTGTTCATTGTTTACAAAAGTGCCGATTGACGATATGCTTGACTTTCTCTCCCAAGAATTACAAAAGTATGACCTGCCACTACCTTCACACATTGTTTTGGATCTTATTAAGCTTTGCATCAAAGACTGTAAATTCACTTTCAATAACGAGTATTATCACAAGTTTTTGGGATGGCCATGGGCAACCCCTTATCGCCCCTCCTCTCCAATATTTATATGGAGTTTTTCGAAATTACTTACATTCCGAGAATCCTGGGGGTTGGCATCCCTTGGTTGCGGTACGTCGACGATATTTTGTGTATCTGGCCCATGAATCGTGACCTGGATAACTTCCTCCTTCAGTTAAATGATCAAGTCCCCTCCATTAAGTTTACTTTAGAAGTGGAACAAGACAATTCAATCCCATTTTTGGATGTGCGTGTACATAGGGAAAGCCCAGGTTTTAAGTTTAGTATCTATCGGAAAACAACAAACAATTTGTCCTACGTACACTTTTACTCGGGACATGACACCCCCACTAAGAAGGCCATTTTTTCATCAATGTTTCTCCGCGCCCTTAGGATCGCCAGTCCGGAATACATCGATGCTGAATTGGAAAAAACAACGGTATTGGAAGTGATCTGTGTTATCCATCTGCGTTTATGGAATCTTGTCTCAACAAGGCAAAACGAACTTTCTATCGTGTCAATAATAACACTCGTACTTTGTCAAAAAATATTTTAGTACTTCCATTTTTCCCGGGCTTTTTAGGCATTGCTAATGTACTTAAACTTTTGGATATTAATGTAGTATTTTCATATAACAATATTGTGAAAAATATCATAGTAAAAAATAGCCCTACCAATAATTCAGGCATTATCTATAAAATTGGGTGTAAACAATGTAATTCCTTTTACATAGGTCAGACGGGAAAGGATTTGCACACACGTATAAAACAGCATCAATATTCCGTTAGAACAGGACAGTTGTCCAGTGCCCTTTTTGTCCATTTGTCAGTTATCCCACTGTATTGATTGGAATAATGCTTCAGTTTTATTCCACTCTAGCAACATTGTTAATAGAAATATTCTTGAGTCTGCCATTATCCAACTTTCAAATAACTTCAACATAAGCAAAGGTCTTTTCAACTCGATCCTGTTGTTTTGAATTCCTTCAAAACAGATTTAGATAAGAAGGGTAGAACACTAAATCTTTGGTAAACTTGTATGCTACTTTATTAACTTTTAATTTTCATTTTATTTTTATATACATCGAAACTTAACCAAAAAAGGCAGTGTTAAAACCCGGGCAGATTTCCAGTATAAATTTGTATTTTTATAATTCATTTGATCTTGTGCTAAAATTCGATATTTTTTCCTTACAAATATGTATGCCTCTCTGATAATCCTTTAATTTTTAATTTTTATTTTTACTTCTCCGTTTATTGCATATATATATATATATATATATATATATATATATATTTATTTATTTATTTTTTTATTTTTTTTTTTATTTTTTTTTTTTTTTCTGTAACCTATATATAGGCTGTCACCCTTTTATGTACTTCAGTGTTCCTGAGGATGTCATTAGACGAAAGCGCTTGAGCACCATTTTGTGTTTCCTTTCCTTCGTGGTTTTATTCATCATATATATAATATATATATATATATATATATATATATATATATATATATACACACACACCGGGTGATTACAAATGATCTTTCCAATTTTAAACATTTATTATGAAAAAAACTAACAAAGCCACAGCGAAAAGCAAGATATACAGATAAAGAATATTTCAGGGAATTCTTATTTGTAATATTGAACACGTCAGATATAGCCCTAAAGTTAACGTGTTTTTGCTCTTACCGCTGAGAAAGTGTACGATCCATTCTTCTTTGTGAACAAACAATGAACGGTATCATTTACCGCGGTATGCTACAGCTGTGGCTGATACCCCAGCTGCTAGAGGACAAAGCTAATGTGTGGTTTCAGTAGGATGGTGCGCCGGAAGTAGGAACATTGCCAGCCGGAAAATTGCCAGCCGGAAAATTGCCAGTGGGGAAAATTGCCAGTGAGAATATTGCCAGCCGGAATATTGCCAGTGAGAAAAAAACTAAAATTCACAAAAAAGGATTTATTTATTAAAATATTATTATTTAAAATTTTAAAATGCTAAAACTTGTTAAGGAAAGGAAAGCCTCAAAAAGTATGAAGATTAAGCAATAGATCGAAGAAATGTCAATTTATCTTCTTCATTATACTGACGGATGACTTTCTCCAATCTGTCATTGATATTTTTGTACTTTTTGGCAGTATGTCTCTCTTCCCCTCTTTCGAAGTGCAATTTCTTGGTCTGAGCTAAAGCCTTTTCGTTAAAGCTAACGAAAATATCACGACTTAACCTAACCAATCGTCAAGGGCGTACAGAGGACCAAACCTGGCATTCAATGAACCTAACCGGGTATTCAATAATTTTACCATAGGTTGCGTTGCGTTGCGTAGCGGTGTTGTATATTTATTTACCTGCCCAAGGTGTCTCCTTGGTACTTACATTGGCAGCATCGTGCGCTCCCTCAGGACTAGATTTTATTCGCATATGGGAGTAAGTTGCCGAACAGGTAAAATTTTAAATAAAAAGGAAGCCTCCAGTATTCGGGAACACAGTATAAAATGTAAAACTGATGTCACTTTAGATCATTTTAAAATTCTCGGTTGTAATTCTTGTCCTAACTCACTTAGAATTTTGGAATCGCTTTATATTAAAACATTGACCCCTTCTCTAAACGTGGATTCCTCAGCTGTCCCTCTAAATTTTTTATAAACCCCCCTCCCCCCTCCCCAATCTTTTATAATCCCCCCTCCCCTAACTTATAACTCCAACCGCCCAACCCATAGCTTGTTTCCTGTTTTGTTTTGTTTTAAATTACTCGTGCCTCGGAACCAGCATTGAAAGGTTCGTAGTGTTAATTATTCCATTGTATTAGTGTTAATTATTCCAGTGTACTAATTTCAAATTTACTATATGTAATTTAAAAATAGCTTTTTAAATTCTGGTTAATTTTATATGTAAATTTTTATAACTTTGAATTTAACCCTCTTCTTTTAGTCTTTTTAAAATTTGCTTTTACTGAATAGGTTTTATGGAAATTATTTTGTCTTGTTCACATTTATTTATTGATTCTAATTTCATATTGTTATTATCTAGCCTGATGATGAGCGTATTGCTCGAAACGTTGCGCATTAAAGAAGACTTTTCATGGCATTTACATTCCTCCTTGTCATTGGATTTCTCCTAAATATTTATATATATATATATATATATATATATATTATATATATAATATATATATATATATATATATATATATATGACGTAATGATCTTGATGACGTCATTTAATTTTTTAAAATTAATTATTTAATTTATTAACACCCAGGTGCACAACCTCGGGACTTAATGAATATGTGTGTGAAGTTTCATGTTCGTAACATGTTTGTAACTGCTTCCATTTTGGAGTTATGGCTGGAACCACACACACGCGCGCGCACACACACACACGTCCTCTTTTTTCTCAATTACTTTATTCCTTACTTTCTAAATTTTTACATATTTTTGTCACTGGCAATTTTCCCCACTGGCAATTTTCCCCACTGGCAATTTTCCGACTGGGAATTTTCCGTACACGGGTGCGCCACCCTATTTCCACAATGAGGTTACAACATTCCTGAATGAGCAATTGCCTGATCGTTGGAACGGGTGTGGGGGGTCCCATTCCTTGGCCTGCTCGTTCGCCCGATCTAACCCCCCTCGACTTCTTCCTCTGGGGTTATGTCAAAAATAAAGTTTTTTCCACCAATGGCAACATCTTTGGAATATTTGAAGGAAAGGAAACGTTAGGCTGTTAGAAAAGTTCAGTATGATATGCTACAAAATGTGTGGAGGGAAGCAGAATACAGCTTTGATGTCCGCAGAGCCACAAAAGTTGCTCATATTGAACTTCAATAGCATGTACAGTGCTTACAAGAAGTCTCACGCTTCTCTCTCGTCCCAAGCTAGTCTGTTCGGTATAAAATGGGCGGTCCTTATGGCAGCGGAGGTGTGTTCGGATTGGTGCACATAACTGCTCTAACACAATCAATGACGTCCATTATTACGTCACTTCTGCTACATTTTAGTGTTTAAAATACAAATGATTAAGAAGCAGAATGGAGCAAGTTTCGGGATATTGGGATGGTTATTGGAGCAATCTTAGTCATCATAATATTAGCTGGGCATTACATTATTCCGTCTCAATATATACTGTAGACTATAGAGAACGACTAATTCGGCAAATATCCCAAATCATGGCATGATACCTACGTTTTTTGACGCAGGTCTAATTATTTGCTCAAATGCAATTATTGATATTAAGTAATTGTTGGGAATTGTTGTCAATATTGTTGTTTGTATATATATCCTACGTGAAGAATCTAATGACCAAATTCCTCAGTGAACCTCTCACGTGCTCGCATTTTGAGGAAGTCACGGTCGTCTCACTAATATATAGTTTATCCATTGTTTTGAGTGGTAACCTATTAAACGAACTATGTTAAACCTATTTCATCTTATGAAAGTCATTAGTCTAAAGCAAGACTGGTGGGCCGTGAATCAGAGAAATTTGCATTTGATTTGTTCATCGTAATTATTACGTAATATAGTATACTGTATTTAGTAGTATATAAGAGTTTATTGGTAGCATATCATATGACAATTCTCATAAACATGTGATGACCTCGATGTTACCAGTTTTTTTTTTTTCCTGAAACTATTACCTTCTCATAGTTTGTTTCAACAATGCATATATTATCATCTCCACGAGCGTAGACATTGCAAGAAAAGATTCTAACTAAGGATAAGTAAAGTTCTTTCATGGTCACAATATATACTTTTATAGATGTCAACATAAAAATATAATAAAATTCTATATTAACAATATATATTCGATGCACATTTACGTCATGGCTTTAACATCAGTATTTCGTATAGCTTCCTCCAGCATCATAATTTCTTGCAATCGTTGCGGCATAGAAGAGGCCAGATTGTAGGGAATGTTTGGTGTTCGGCGTAAGCTCTCCCAACTATTCGTCGTGTGAGCTAAAAGTGCTTTAGATGTTCTTTCATGCGTTGCTCCCATTCGTTAATCATTATTGCTCAAAGGTTTTCAATCGGATTCAAATCAGGAGAACGTGGTGGCAGAATTACATTAATAATCTCTGGGTGATCTTCGTACCACGCTCTCACAATGTCACTCCTATGAATGGAACTGTTATCTTCCATTACGTAAAATGGTTCCGGTGCTGGAACCAGATACGCACGAACACTGGGTAGCAGCACCTCTTCCAGTATCTGGCAATATTGCTGTCCAGTAAAGCGTCCATCTACTTGAGTCAATTCTCCGACACCATAGCCAGACATCCAGCCCCACACACCGAGATTGATGTGACCACTACGTTTGCTCGGGAAAACATTTCCTTCTTCATAGCGTTTTCCGCGCTGCCTCCAACAATGCAGGGAACCATGACTATCTGTTGAAAATGTTTTTTCGTCACAGTACACAACTTTTCTCCAGAATTCTTCCTCCTGCGGCAAGAATTGCAAGGCAAATCCCATCCGCGCCTCTTTATGCTCAATCGACAATGCAGGTTTTATAGCTGGACGGCGAGAAAAATACCCTGCCTCGTGAAGTCTGTTGTTCACTGTATTTGCGCTACAACGAAGGTTCAGGTGTCTGTAAATATGCGTCGCTGGAACAAACGGATGCTCTCTGGCATGATTAAAATCGCAGCATCTTCCTCTTGAGATGTTGAACGCGGAGGACCAGACCTCGGCAAAGTAGCGATTGAGTTTTCTGCTTCATACCGATGAATCCACCGTTCCACAGTGCTTCGATGAACGTCTAGTCGTCTTGATATTTCTCTTATTGGCACACCATATTCATGCAATGTCACCATTGCTCCCCGCATTGCCTGGGTCGTCTCGTGGTGCACAGACGGCCTTTCCATCTTTGTGTAAATGCTTATGTGAAGCGTGCTGGGACTATAAAGGAAATGAGGATACCATGCACCCCTTCTGAAATTGATTTCGGTTGTGAAGGGTACCAACCCTTCGAATGGTAATAATAATCAGCCAATTTCCTATTTTGTTGAACATATGCATAAAAAATTCGTCTTAAAAGCCAAGGATCCAAAGATTGTCAGCAATAGTTTATATCCCAACTGAATATAGTCAGCCATCAACAGTATAATCATATTTTATTTCCATAACTACTCATGACTACTCTGTCATAGTAAATAACCTTATTATGACTTAGGTAGTAGTGGTAATTCTGAGTGGCGGCCTCTAGCCACATACGTTAAACCTATCAGTGCGTCTAAGACCAACCCTTCTGTTTCTGTCAATTCATTGTTAGTTTAAGGTATTTTGTTCTTTGTCTTTCTAGGTCTAGGCATTAAAATAAATATTTGAATTTGTGTTTAGCATTTCCTCCTCCCTTCGTAATTCCCCACCCAACCTCGTTTCCTTCGACATAGCAACGCTTACCTCCATCCTCATTCCACTTCCTTCATTAAACCTATTATCGCTTTTACTGTCCCTTCCTTCCATCCTTCAATGCCAGCGTTCTTACTCCTAGCACATAAATTATATAATATGGAATCTAACACCTTAGATCTCTACGCATTCATGTTACTTGAAGACGCCTGTGTCTTAGGGGAATCTAAGTGTTGAGAGTGGGTTTGAGGGTAGTCTATAGATTATTACAGATGACCTTCAACGCTCCAACTATTTAAGAATGATTATTTATTACGCACATCATATGGCATAATACACACATGAATTTAAGTATCTCTTACACTATAGGAATGGAATTGAATCCTACCAGAGTTAAAAAGTCGCAAAATATGATAAATTAGTTTGTATTAAGAGGTCACTAAGAGAAAAGGATTTGGAGTAGAGCGGAAGAGAGAGAGAGAGAGAGAGAGAGAGAGAGAGAGAGGAGAGAGAGCTTTTAAATCACACCTTTTAAATGGTTTGTGGGTAAGGGCTTCACGTATGTTATTTTAGTCCAGGGTAGTTTATGTGGAGGTGTTAACGTAACTTGCACTTGGGACGTCATTGATGGGGTTAGAGCAATTATGTGCACCAATCCGAACACACCTCCGCTGCCATAAGGACCGCCCATTTTATACCTAACAGACTAGCTTGGGACGAGACAGAGGCGCGAGACTTCTTGTAAGCACTGTACATAAAACTTTTTGAGTTCTTCTTTATTTGTATATCTTGCTTTTCGCTGCAGCTTTGTTAGTTTTCTCAAAATAAATGTTTAAAATAGGGAAGATCATTTTTAATCACCCGGTACCTATATATAAGGAAAGAAGAAAAAAATAGGTATGAAGAAATTGAATGGATTTTAATGCGGGTATACGGGCATATACTATAATAATAATGAGTTCTTATATTTTCCGATTGGTTTCGCTTTGGAAAGTCGAACTAAAGTGCTCAGGATCGCCTCCTGCCTTCTCGTCTGTTCGATTCAAAAGCACCTCTCATTCAACGCGGAGCAGGTAAAGGAATAGGCGAGTAAGGTCCTCGCTCACTGTGGGCATCAGCTTCACTGTGCCATCTGTTGACTTACAACCACAAACCTTTACTTTTAAGCTATATAATTATTTCATTGCTACTCGAAGGGAAATTTTGATGGTTCCCAGCACCTGAGAGAGAATGATAGGCGTTTCTAAAACGTCTGCAAAAAAGTTTGACTAGAAAACAAATTTCTGAAGATAATTAAAATGACTAACCAGTTATGACTTGGTTTCGTTTTGAATATTTTATTAGTCTCCCCCCCCCCCCCCCAAACCAATTAGTCATTTTTTATACTTTCTAGAAATTTTTAGGTGAACTTTTTTCCGACATTGTACACCTTATAACTAAAAATATATCGAAAGAACTTTTTATAAGGTTATTTTTAATTTATAAAATTGATAATATCACAAATGTGTTGAAGAACATACAGTGCGCGACTGCGCGTTGAACACGTTTTTAACCTTCACTTAAAAGTACGATAAGGTAACTAACTACCAGTACCTCCTTAAATATTTAAGAACTGTTATTAAATACTGTTTAGTATATATAACCTTTAAAGTTACTTATGACTTTTGCCTAAAATAGTAAATACGTGATTTTTATAATATATATTCTTCCGAAATACTGAAAACGTTTCATGAGGATATTTCGACTAAAGTATTATTTCATCAATGTTTTTAAGATACAAATATGAAGATAGAGGTAAATATTTAATTTCAATTTTGTGTAAAATAATGAGTATTTGAGATAATTTTTTATATAAAACAAATGTATTAGAGACGTATTGTTATGTAAAGCGTGGGGGGAAAAAAGTTCACCCGTAGAAACAAAATAGTTACAAAGCGTAAAAAATTACCAATTGATAACTTTTTTTTTTATTTTTGGTGACTTGGTGACTCGGTAAGATTTTAAAAAACCAAACCCAGTCATTATACTAATTAGTAATTTTTCATACTTTTATTTTGGAAATTTCACATTTTTAGTCGAACTTTTTTTTTCGTTTTTCAAAATTGTATCTTCTCATTTATTAACGATTCTAAATTGAATTTTAAATATTTAAAAGTGTTGAAAAAAAAATTAGATAGAAACTTTACTTGTATCGTGAGAACCTTTACACCCATTTAGTCAACGACACATACTATCAACACTAAAAAAACTAACTTAACCTAACCTATATTATACTAATCTAACTGAATCTAACCCACGATAACTTGTCGATTTTGTTTCGAGTCGAAAGATGTAGCCCAGTACAATATCTTGATATCAGTACCTAAACGGTAACGAAATAATGTATGTTTACTTCGAGTATTTTTTCAGACATATTTTTATGTCTGATGCGAACTTACTTCATACGTCTGTTGTACAACTTCATACGTCTGTTGTACAATTTCGGTAAAAAATTCGACTATTAAAACTAACGTTTCCTAAAAGCAGAAAAGTTACCAATTAGTGTTGAGTACGTTCTTCGAATTTTATGACTGTCACCAAAATTAATAAAATATTCAAAGAAAAATTGAAAATTACTAATTACGTAATTTTTTTTTTAATTTTTACAAGCGTTATGTTTTTTATTTTTTCCTGAAACTAAGTTTGTTTTACAATATGAATAAAAAATTTAAGTAGTTATTTTTTTTTAACAAATTTATTAAATTGAGTTACGTCTTGGCCGATGTCATAACACCATTTAAGCGACACGAGGTCTGGGTAGTAGTTGGATTTTTTTTTTTGGGGGGGGCATTCTCCGCATCCAGATGATGTTGCGACCCGTGATTAGGATCGCACGTAAAGCTGGTCATAATAACTTTAGATAGTTTCGGAGGAGGTTAATTTCTTTATCAATCAAAGAAGAATTTATTAAAGTTACTTTAAATTTATTATAAATTACATTTTATGAAAAAAAAATAAAAAATTGATGGTAGCTTTAAAATGACATTTACTCAGACTGATGTTACTATTCATAATTTAAAGAAATAGTGGGAGTATGTTTAAAAGACGTTTTTCAATGTTATGTATACGAGTATACACACACACACACCACACATATATATATATATATATATATATATATACAGGGTGTCCCATAAGTCGGTATCATAGGAGAAATTCATGTTTTTCTATTTCCACAAACCAAAATTTATGCTCGGGATGCCAATTTCCCGACAACCATTCTGTTCAGTGACGAGGCTGTTTTTTATGGAAATGGTGAGGTAAATCGACAGAACACCCGCTACTGGTCTCAAAACAACCCTCACTGGTATACCTCTTCAAAGGAACAAGGTGCATCTCGGGTGATGGTATGGTGTGGCATCTGGAAGGATCGCATCATAGGCCCCCTCTTTTTCGATGAACATATCACTGGAGGCACCTACCTACATATGCTCAAGGAAGAAGCATTTCCCAGTGTCGTGAACGAAGAAGGAAATTTCCCAACATGGTTCCAGCAAGACGGCGCTCCTGCACATTACAGCACCCAAATAAGGGAATACCTGTACCAACAATTCCCTGGTCATTGGATAGGACGTCGAGGGCCCGTGGAATGGCCAGCTAGAAGCCCAGATCTCACGCCACTAGATTTTTATCTCTGGGGCCACTTGAAAGCGCTGGTATACGCAGAGAAAATTAGGAGTGTTGAACATTTGCGGCAGCGCATTATTGGGGCATGTAACACCATCACTCCTGACATCATTCACCGAGTGCTTGCTGACTGGGTATCACGTCTGAATTTGTGTATTGAAAACAATGGTGGACATATTGAGCACGTTCTGTAAAAAAAAGCTTTTGTTTTGCCTTTTTTAATTATTTTTCCTATGATGCCGGACTTATGGGACACCCTGTATATATATATATATACAAACTCTTTAATTTAAACAAAAAAGAAATCTTTTCCTTTATAGCACTTCCCCCCCCCTCCCATTGTTTTACTGTGTTCTTTTATAGTACCCCCATGCGCAGGCCCTCTCAGAGGTCCAGAGAGGCCCGGGCCAGTCTAGGGCATATCATACTTTACCGAGTACGAATTTCACTCTGGCTAATATGTATTTTTATGTAAAGTTTAATTCTAAGAGGGGTTTGTTTCCTGCAACTTTTCCCAAAAATCGCGTTATCATGTTCAAAATTGCGGTTTTCTGTTCTACAGGGTGTCCCATAAGTCCGGCATCATATGAGAAATTCATATTTTTCTATTTCTACAAACCATAATTTATGCTCGGGATGCCAATTTCCCGTCCACCATTCTGTTCAGTGACGAGGCTGTTTTTTATGGAAATGGTGAGGTAAATCGACAGAACACCCGCTACCTGAGAAAGGAAACCTGAGGAAGGAAAAAAGCCTGCTCATAAGATCGCTCAGGGCCTGCATGAGTGGCTTCTGGATCACGGAGCTGACGAGAGCCTTGTAATGATTGGAGGAGACTCTACCAACACTAACACGGGGTGGTCTGGAGACGCCATAGCCCTATTGGAGAAGATGCTGGGTCGCAAGTGCCACTGGATGATCTGTCAGCTCCATGTGAACGAGCTCCCCCTGAGGCACTTAATCATCAAGCTGGACGGCCTTGTAACTCCCCGGTCAGGCTTCAGTGGGCCTATTGGAAACCTTCTTGAGAAAGTGAATGAACTTGAGGTCAACTTCAACTTCAAACCAGTGGAAGGAACTGAAGATATCATAGAGCTGCCAGTAGGGATAGTCAAATCTCTCTCCACAGACCAGCACAACTGCTATCTTCTGATCAAAGCCATCAAGTCTGGAAGTCTCAGTCCACAGTTGGCTGGTCTCAAGTGCGGACCTCTGAACCAATCCAGGTGGCTCACTACTGCACAGGCCATCTTGCTGTTGTGGATGAGGGAGCACGGACTGAAGGGGGAGGTGTTGAGGAGGCTCGAGGTCCTCGTGAAGTTCTGCCTTAACTTCTACTTCAAAATGTACTACGACATCAAAGTGAAGCACCACCTCAAATTTGGTCCTGCACACGTTTTTTCAAGCCTGAGGCTGCTGAGGAACCAGACTACCGAGGGCAGGAACATCATCTCTGCTGCAGTGATAAGAGGAGCTTACCACGCACATCCTGAGAACATCCTGGCTTCATTCCTGTGCAGTGAGGAGTTGGGCATGCATTGCACAATCTGGGGTTTCATCTGCTTGCACTGAGAAAAAAGGAACTTTTTCAACTTCAGTATGAATTGCATCAGCTATGACACTATTGCAGATAAATTAATTACAGTGGCGACTGGCGTATAGGAGCGATGGAGCGGTCGCTCCCCCTTGCTTGAAACGATAAATATTAATTTAACAGATAAAAAAATATATTAATTTTAAGATATTAAAATAAATATTCTTGAAATATATTTTAAAAATTCATGTGGCATATCATGATTCATGAGGCATTTTGAGTAAGCCTTCATACAGTACATAATATTCTAAACTTATAGCATAGCTTCAAACAGCGTATCGCTGTTTGAATACAAAATAATATTGCAGCCGAATGGAGCGATAGATTTTTCGCTCAAGTAAATATAAATTATATTTTACTGTTGTAATGAAAATATAAGTACAATCGCGAATTTTTTTTATAATAACAACTTTATTTTTACTAATAGTTACTTCAGTAATAATGATATAAGCCATTTATATGTATTTTATTGAAATTATTACTTATTTGTAATTAACTAGAATTGTACGTCTGGCATAGCCGCATATGTTAATACAAGTACTCTTGTGAGCGGCAGTTGGATTCGCGCTAGCCTATTGTGAGTCCGTGTTGTCGTACAATTTTATGAAATCGCACCCCCCTACATTTATACCACGAGTCGCCACTGGCAGATATGATATCATTTTGTATTGTACTTGAAACTCCTGACAAATGCTTCGATCCTTCTTTCGTGGAAAGTCTAGATGCAAAAACACTATCTATTTCAGCAAAACAATGCAACAGCTCTCGATAATTACCTTTATTAAGGCTATCTTTTCCTTCATCATGGCCACGCAATGGCAGTTCTTGTTTACAAAGATATAATACGGCATTTGTTAACTGTTTTAAATATTGTCTATTTTCTTCAACTGATTTGTTATACCGTTCTTTTTCAAGTTTTGCAGTCTCACTAAGAGCAGTTTCAATATCAAACTGTACAAAAGTTTTTAGACATTTGTAATTATGCAAATGACTCAAAGATTTACTATGATGTTTGCAGTCACTTAGAATATTTTTATAATTGCTGTAACCACCAATCTGTCCACGATTGATTTGGTTTCGGTTGAAAAAGCAAACATGGCCAACAGTATAGTTTCTCATTAGAGGCACTTGCACACAGCCAATCAATCTGTTCATACCACTTGATTTGAAAAGTACGATGGCCTATTTTAGTTTTCAGTGAAGGAGTGGGTCGGCCTAATTTGATAATTTCTCGCTTTTCCGCAATATTTCTCTGCCCAAATGGTTTTTCTTTTAAATCTAATACAACATCCTTCTCCATTATGGGTAAATGTAGAGCTGTTTGAACACAAAAATATAAGATAGTTATAATACACTAGTTACACTATACACAGAAAATACACAACACAATGCTACAACGTTCACTTCCGCAGGCAACTAAACTACTGAAGAAACCTGAGAGGAGTTGCCAGTTATCATTTTTAGCATAGGCTAGCTATGTTTTTCGCGTCACTAGGCTGACGAAATTGAGCCCTACCTGGACGAATTAAATTTTGTTAATGCAATATTATCATGGAAAGCAAACGTTTCATCAGTCAACAGTTAAATCATGAGATCAATGCAAAGGTATACTCCGTGAAAAATATTGAATAAAAGCCACTTGAAATTTTGAAGATTATTTATAACAGGAAGGGCGGAAATCACTCATCCCGAGTCCAGAAGCTTGGAGGATGAGCGAAAGCTTTCTGTTTAAAAAGCAACAGTAAGCGTTACTTTTTGACAAGTCAGCGTTTGGACCCGAGCAAATATCGTAATAGATCATGAAAGAAGAGTACACAAAGTGACGAACTTATGACATTATTCTTTGTTTTAAAATAGATTTCTGCAAAAGAGGCATTAAATAAAGATTTTAACATATTGAACAACAAAATTTATGTATATTTTACAAATGTACACTCGGGCTGAGCCCGAGTAGCCCGAGTGCAGCAGTCGCCACTGATATATATATATATATATATATATTATATATTATATATATATACATACAGGGTGTTTCATAACATGTGGGATGCACTTTCAGGATTGATTCAGGACCTGAAATCAATGGAAAAAGTTTATACCCGAAATCGCTTTGTTTCAGAGTTACAGCCCGTTTTGTGTTCCAGCAATTCTTTCCGCAAACTGTTTACAAACACTGCTTGCCGACAATGTTTGTGAGTGTGTACGAGACTTATTTCATGTATGGCCTCGCCGATTGTAATGTTTCGTACACTCTATGACATGTTTCAATATCGTTGAGTGTAGAGCCATCAATCAGTCAGAGGTGCATCGCGGTGTTTCACTGCTCGTATTCGTAACTTTTTACCATGAATAAGTGCAGTCTAGTGGAAAAAAAAAAACCTTAAAAGTTTTTGTGCTATTCAGTGATAGTGTGCATTTGAAGTGAGAATGGAGGCTTATTCAAACAGAAATGGCAGACATGCATCTCATGTACGGACTTGCCGAGTGTAATGCGGCCGCAGCAAGACGTCTGTATGCGGAAAGGTTTCCGAATCGCCGTCTGCCAGATAAGAAGACCTTTCAGAGAATAGACGAGCGTCTTGGTGATACAGGATCACTCAAGAAGCGAGTTTCAGATGGTGGTAGACCAAATAGCGCCAGAACTGCTGAGTTGGAGGAGCGGGTCCTGAATTGCGTGGAGGAACATCCTGGTGTCAGCACCCGAAGGATAGCAGCAGCAGAAGGTGTAAGATACACAACTGTGTGGAGAATTTTACAGGAACAACAGCTTTACCCATATCACATTCAGAGAGTACAAGGTCTTACTGACAACTTATTTCCGACAACTTAATCAGTCCTTTTGTTTTGTCTGGAAGATTAACAGGAGAATCCTATTCCAATTTTTTAAGGAATGATTTAAGCGATTTACTAGATGAAGTTCCTCTTGGTGTCCGACGTCGTATGTGGTTTATGCCGGTAGCCAGAGACTATTTGGATGACCATTTCCCTGATAAATGAATAGGCCGTGGAGGACCCATTGCGTGGCCTGCTCGCTCCCCGGACCTGAATCCACTCGATTTTTACCTGTTGGGTCATCTGAAATCCATCGTTTACGTGACACCCATTGACAACGTTGAAATGCTTCGCCAACGTGTAGGACAAGGATGCCAAAAAATCCGAGCAATAACTGGAATGTTTGAACGCGTCACGCAGTGTATGACGAGGCGTGTTCAGGCGTGTATTCAAGCGCAATGCGGTCATTTTGAGCACTTCCTTTAAAGGTAAGGCGGATACTTGCTGGAACACATAACGGCTTGTAACTCGGAAACAAAGCGACTTCGGGAATATGTTTATATAAACTTTTTTCATTATTTTCAGGTCCTGAATCCATCCTGAAAGTGCGTCCCACATGTTATGAAACACCCTGTATATAAGCAACTCAAAGTACACTATATTAAACTGTGTAGTACATTCAGATTTAAAATATTCTAGCAGAGAACCCGCCCTATCAACTTTAGAATGAAATGTGAACGTAAAAATTAACCAACTAGTTAGGTTAATTAAATGCCCGGTTAGGTTAATTAAATGCCAGGTTAGGTCAACTGTACACCCTTGACGACTGGTTAGTTTAAGTAGTGATATTTTCGTCAAGTTTCACGAAAATATCAAGATTTAACCGAACCAAGAAAAAATTGGTTGTTATAGAGGAAAAGATACAAAAAAGTGTGGGTTTTATTTAGACTAACAAAGTTGAATAATGGATGTCAATAACAGAACGTCCCCGCAAACAGAATTTAGTTATGTATTAACGTATCTCAGTCAAGTTCTGTAAAAATGTAATGAAACTTCTCGTCTGCTTTTATGTTGTTGAACGCGTGCTGAAAGTTATAATCAGGTGGCTTTTCCATAAATTTATGAAAACAACCCTTTTAAATATTGATAAACGCCAATATTTTTACTTTGAAATACTGACTCTCAATATTTTTCCTGATGAAATGCATTTATACATTTTTTTTATTTGCAGGTACGAAATATGATTTCGAAACGAATCATTTATGATGGAGTTTTTTAGTACAGTCGTTGAAAACCTAATAAAAAAATACTATATAATAAAACTGGGACCACTGATGATAAAAGCAGACCCGGAAACCTTCAAAGCTATCAGACATTCAATACCTGATCACTAGGAGACAGACGTAAATCCAGTAGCCGCCTTGTTGTAGGAAACCACTGTTGTTGAAGTAAATCAGACTCATTTTCACATACATAAATAACATCAGAGAAGACGAAAAGGACTAGTAGCCTAATGCACCCTTAGATTAGGGGCCCTTTGAACTAGGCAATTTAGTAAAATTTATATTTAATTAGGCCTCATTAAGCATGAAATTGACATAATTAATCCATTAGATGTAAAGGTCGAGAAATTAACGTGAATAAAATCTACGTTTCCTTTCTGCTTCATAAATAAGTTACGTTTAAATGAAAATGAGAGAAATTTCGTGTGCATTAACATTTGTTTGTTGTACAAACAAACCTGCATTTGTCTTACTCCGAGTATTGAAATACAAAATAAAATTCCTGAGTTGTATATGAATGAAATGAAAATGAAAAGGTTTATTGGCAGACTATAGTCCATATGACAAATATTATAATACAATGACAGTTCATATACTAAGGAAAGAAATATATACACAGTTGATTAGAAATAATACTGCAGTGTCGAAGTTAAGTGGAGCTACAGACAGACGTTTTCGTACCAAGAAGTCCATAGCTTAGAGGATAAATGGCAGGACTTATGGATAGCTTGGATGATCGGGTTGGTTGATTTTTTAATTCTTTGCATTAGACTGTGTTGAGTACGTCTTGTTACCTCCGGGAAGCTCGGGACATTGCGGGTAGCAAACATTTGCGAAGCTGAGCATCTCAGGGGTAATTTATGTAAGAGTGTAAAAGACCCGTTGTACAGCAAATTTAGGGTTCTGCCAGAACCTTTTTTATAATTCACCCAGAGTTGCTGACCGTATATATTACTGCAGAAAATACAAAAGAGTGTGTCTTTAGCTTCACTTGTACAGAAACGAAAGTTCCTTATGGTCATATTCGCTTTAGCACACAGGCTTCGAGATTGTTTTCCTATATCCGAGTCATCACTCAAGGAGCTGGTAATAGTTTGACCCAAATACTTACTCTCTTTTACTTCCTCAATTACTTCACCATTCATTTTAAACCTTATATCAGCTGGCTGATTAAAGCTTTTAGGATGAAATTGCATAACCTTAGTTTTTGTAACATTAAAAAGAATATCATGTTTCTGCGAATACACTTCGCAGACGTTTAATAGCCGATCTAGGCCTTTAACAGAGGGACTTATTAACACCATATCATCGGCATAAACTAAGTTATTTATCCTTGTGTTATCTATACAACATCCCACTGTTGCCTCATTAAGTGAAGCAATTAATCCGTCAATATACACATTAAACAGCATAGGGGAGAGCAAGGAGCCTTGTCTCACCCGCAAGAGGAGCTAAAACACTCGGATAGTACATTGCCTCATCTAACAGTGAAAGATTGGTGGGAATACCAAAATTTCAATAAATTTAATATGTACATGGGAACCTTCGTATCTTCTAGTTTTGCAAATAAAATATTGTGGTTCACCCTATCATATGCCTTACTTATATCAAGGAAACAGCTATAAATAGTTGAATTATTGTCAATGTATTTAGATATTGTTTCTTTAAGTACATAGATACACAGGTCAGTTGAGTGGGACCTTTTAAAGCCAAACTGATTCAGAGATGTTCATAGGAAATCATTTAATCGGAGTAACAAGAGTTTTTCTAGTAGTTTCGAGAAGCAGGAAGCGACAGCAATAGGCAATATATATATAAAAAGTCAGGGTATACAGTATATAAAGTCACGCGAGTGAATATGCACGTACACTTACCATATTCATTTGCGTAACTTTATGAACACCCTATACAATCAGCTAAGCAAATCAAACCAAACTATAAGCTGGGAGGATTTATTTTAATAGGACAAATTGATCAGGTAATTTTTTACTTATAACAAAGTTAAACTTTTTCATCAAAAAAGTTCTTAAGAGAAAATATTAATAGTTACACTTCCGTACCATATGAAATTAATGACGTACGAGACTCCTCAATTTCGCATGAAACAGCCACATTCCGCTTAAATTGTTTTGTATTTTTCGCAAGAATATAATAATCCGCCGCACCAGATGTCAAGTTTTCCAGTCTGCCTTAACTGTAATTGTATTTACAGACTTTGCCCGAAGTCAGATTAAGAAGTCAATGTATTTTTTTTTTTAAATACGATACAGCAGATTTTTTTTTTAAATAAAAACATTTCCAAAGTTATATTCAAAATCTAAATTTTAAAAGCGTAAAGGAACCCGTCTTCGACCGCTGCCATCAATCGCATTTTGTTTACACGAACAAAAAAACAAACAAACCATTCTTTTCAATGAAATATATTATTATTATTATTATTCTCCCTCCGACAAAGCAGACAAATATCACTTCTCAGTTCACAGATCATAAGCAATATTTTTGCATGAAAGAGGTGGGGTTTCAAACCTTCCGAAGCATCGCAAATGTATAAAACATGATTTGCATGTTTACCAATTTCTGAACATCAAGATGTTTCGCCAATATTTGTCCCTTTCAATTCGGACTTTCGAGATATATATAAGCGTGTCAATACATGTAGTGGGAGTGCGCATGCGCAGGACCAAGTGATTTCTATATCCCATGCTGAATGTGCTAACTATATACTAACAGCATATGAACATCAAATTTTGCTTTCTCGTGGGTAAAACTCCCTGGTGAAACATTGAAGATGTAACAGCGACCATAAATAAATCGGTGCAGCAAAGCCAAATGTTTCAATGAGACAAATCTTTTCTAAGTAGTATTGAGAGAGGATGAAAAACATCGTGGCCACCACGCTCACTCGATCTATAACGCCTTTAACCCTTTAGGAGACATACATATATCGCGTGGTATGTCTGAAAACTGTGGGTTTTTCAAGCCATGGGTAATCATGGATCGTAGATCTACGGCATTTCCGCTACACGGTCTGGCGTAGATCTACGGGAGTAGTATACCCGCAAGAAGGGAGACAGAAATGGATCAATTTGAAAATTACCCCCCTTCACTGTCCTTCACGGCGGTCCTCCACCGTCCTTCGTGGCGGTCCCTCCTTTATGAGGTGACATTCATGGTCCTTCAAAAAAAAAAAAAAAAAAAAAAAAAATTAAGAAAGGATTGAACCTCGCCTTCCTTCTTGAAAAACGTTCTTTCATGAGGCAAACAAAAACAAACATGAAAAAACATACATACATTCAAGTACTTCCTGTTCAGGCAAATTCCGCCAGACAGTAGAAATGAAAACGAATATCTGAAAGGTTTTAATAGGCCTAACGAAATTGCGCATTAACATCCAATTTTCGTTTGTTAACAAATTGCGAACAATACATAAATGAAAATCAGATTGAACATATTTTAAATCGAAAAACAAGTTCTTTGTTTAAGATCTGTATTATGAAAAATAAAACTAATATTGATTATTATAATTTAAATAAATTAATTTCTCTCTTTTTTAATGGAAACTGGCTTATTTTCAAACGAGATGACCTTCAAATACAATATATACTTATAGTACATGCATATTTGTTTATTACTTTTAAGCATGTAGTTTTCTGTTATTTACACCGATATATACCATCACATTCACTTTCACATGCTATCTTCTGGTATATGAATTAATAATTTTACCGTTCATCAAATTTCGTTATAAAATTGCATGTGTTAATAAGAACCAAGTTGCCTAACGCGGCTATGAAACTGAAGCAGCAATTCTGTTATCCTCCTCTAAACATCCGCTTAAATATTATTACTAATATTGATTTATTGTTATTATTACATATATATATGTACACGTGTTAAGAGTATTTAAATTAAATATATTGATTTCAATTCCCTTCGTAATAAAAGCATCTGGCAACTATACCCCCAATCTTGCTATATATTTCTCTCATTAATTGTTTTCACGTTATTTGTTAAGTTTAACTTTCTTCTAAAGACTATTAGCTGCAACTAATCTTGTTATTATTATTATTATCATATATATATATATATATATATATATGAAAAATTATTTCACGAAAGTGACACGTGAAAAGTATTTATGATGAATAAAACCACGAAGGAAAAAGAAACACAAAGGGGTGCTCAAGCGCTTTCGTCTAATGACATCCTCAGGAACACTGGAGTGAAAGGACAGATCAAGGCAATATATAGGTTACAAAAATAAACATACATACATACACATTCACATATATATACATATATATATATACATAATATATATATATATAAATATATACATATATATAGTAAGCATAGAAAAAAATTGTGGGAGGAGCCAACATTTATATGGTCACAGAAAAATAAAGAAATAAAAATAAATATAAATATAAATTGAGAAAAAATTAATTACAAAATAGTGCCTTAGTGATATATGTCACAGCCTAAATAATCATAAAGAAATAAACAGGCAAATAAAAAAACCCATAAATACATATACATACATATATATATATATATATACATATATATACACATATATATATATATATATATATATATATAAAGACACTTTTAGCACTTTGGCCGACCTTCCATATAAATTCAAATGGCTTTTTTATGGAACAGGTCACAAAAGAATAAAGAAATAAAAATAAATATAAATATTGTAAGTAGAGTCAACCAATTCAAGCTCAAGAGGGAGGTTTTACAATCGATTTAATAGATGCTGCCAAAATGATATATATGTCACATTATTAAAAATAAAAATTGAAAGATAAATTTTAAGAGAGGCACACCAATTTATAAGGGAAAAAATTACCACATATGCATATTATAGTCACAAACGAATACAAAAGTACAAATAAATATAAATTGGAAAACAAAATGATCCCTAGATGATATATAAAGAACAATAAAATATATATACAACCTATTTACGGTATATATACGAAATATAAACGCAATATATACAGAATATATATATATATATATATATATGCATAAGGGAAAAAAATTACCAAATTTGTTTTTATAATTATTGTCTGAGAAAACGGTAGGTCGCAAAAGAATAAAGAAATAAAAATAAATATAACTTGAAAAAATTACAAATAATACACGTACACATATATACCCGCATACCCAAATATATATACATATACACACATATATACAAAAACACACACACACACACACACATATATATATATATATATATACAAGCTTGACCTTCACGAAATGAGAAATCATCCCGCAGAACCTTTGTGAGGTTGTAAGGTAAGGTAAGGTACATACACATATACATATATATATATATATTTAACTGCATACATACATACATACATACATATACACACATACATACATACATATACACACATATACATACAAACACATTTAACTGCAATGACCACACACATACGCACATACACATACATACATACACATACACTCATACAGCAAAAAATTGAAAAATAAAATTGTAAGGGAAACAACCGACAAAAACAAATTTTTTACCAAAGATTTAACAACCTGCCCTTTTTGTTTAAATCCATTCTGAAGGAATTCAGAGCAACGGGATCAAGTTGAAACAGACCTTTACTCATGTTAAGGTTATTTGTAAGTTGAATTATAGCCGACTCAAGAATATTTCTATTAACAATGTTGCTAGAGTGAAACAAAACTGAAACATTATTCCAATCAATACAATGGGATAACTCTGACAAATGGACAAAAAGGGCACTGGACAACTGTCCCGTTCTAACGGAATATTGATGCTGTTTTACACGCGTTTGCAAATCCTTTCCCGTCTGACCTATGTAAAAGGAATCACATTGCTTACACCCAATTTTATAGATAATGCCTAAATTATTGGTAGGGCTATTTTTTACTATGATGTTTTTCACAATATTGTTATATGAAAAAACTACACTGATATCCAAAAGTTTAAGTACATTAGCAATGCCTAAGAAGCCCGGGAAAAATGGAAGTACTAAAATATTCTTTGACAAGGTGCGAGTGTTATTATTCACACGATAGAAGGTTCGTTTAGCCTTATTAAGACAAGATTCCATGAACGCAGATGGGTAACACAACTCACTTCCAATACCGTTGATATTTTCCAATTCGGCCCTACCAATAATTTAGGCATTATCTATAAAATTGGGTGTAAGCAATGTGATTCCTTTTACATAGGTCAGACGGGAAAGGATTTGCAAACGCGTGTAAAACAGCATCAATATTCCGTTAGAACGGGACAGTTGTCCAGTGCCCTTTTTGTCCATTTGTCAGAGTTATCCCATTGTATTGATTGGAATAATGTTTCAGTTTTGTTTCACTCTAGCAACATTGTTAATAGAAATATTCTTGAGTCGGCTATAATTCAACTTACAAATAACCTTAACATGAGTAAAGGTCTGTTTCAACTTGATCCCGTTGCTCTGAATTCCTTCAGAATGGATTTAAACAAAAAGGGCAGGTTGTTAAATCTTTGGTAAAAAATTTGTTTTTGTCGGTTGTTTCCCTTACAATTTTATTTTTCAATTTTTTGCTGTATGAGTGTATGTGTATGTATGTATGTGTATGTGCGTATGTGTGTGGTCATTGCAGTTAAATGTGTTTGTATGTATATGTGTGTATATGTATGTATGTATGTGTGTATATGTATGTATGTATGTATGTATGCAGTTAAATATATATATATATATATGTATATGTGTATGTACCTTACCTTACCTTACAACCTCACAAAGGTTCTGCGGGATGATTTCTCATTTCGTGAAGGTCAAGCTTGTATATATATATATATATATATGTGTGTGTGTGTGTGTGTTTTTGTATATATGTGTGTATATGTATATATATATTTGGGTATGCGGGTATATATGTGTACGTGTATTATTTGTAATTTTTTCAAGTTATATTTATTTTTATTTCTTTATTCTTTTGCGACCTACCGTTTTCTCAGACAATAATTATAAAAACAAATTTGGTAATTTTTTTCCCTTATGCATATATATATATATATATATATATATATTCTGTATATATTGCGTTTATATTTCGTATATATACCGTAAATAGGTTGTATATATATTTTATTGTTCTTTATATATCATCTAGGATCATTTTGTTTTCCAATTTATATTTATTTGTACTTTTGTATTCGTTTGTGACTATAATATGCATATGTGGTAATTTTTTCCCTTATAAATTGGTGTGCCTCTCTTAAAATTTATCTTTCAATTTTTATTTTTTAATAATGTGACATATATATCATTTTGGCAGCATCTATTAAATCGATTGTAAAACCTCCCTCTTGAGCTTGAATTGGTAGACTCTACTTACAATATTTATATTTATTTTTATTTCTTTATTCTTTTGTGACCTGTTCCATAAAAAAGCCATTTGAATTTATATGGAAGGTCGGCCAAAGTGCTAAAAGTGTCTTATATATATATATATATTATATATATATATATATGTGTATATATATGTATATATATATATATATATGTATATGTATTTATGGGTTTTTTTTATTTGCCTGTTTATTTCTTTATGATTATTTAGGCTGTGACATATATATCACTAAGGCACTATTTTGTAATTAATTTTTTCTCAATTTATATTTATATTTATTTTTATTTCTTTATTTTTCTGTGACCATATAAATGTTGGCTCCTCCCACAATTTTTTTCTATGCTTACTATATAATGTATATATTTATATATAATATATATATGTATATATATGTGAATGTGTATGTATGTATGTTTATTTTTGTAACCTATAATTGCCTTGATCTGTCCTTTCACTCCAGTGTTCCTGAGGATGTCATTAGACGAAAGCGCTTGAGCACCCCTTTGTGTTTCTTTTTCCTTCGTGGTTTTATTCATCATATATATATATATATTATATATATATAACATCCAAATAAGTAGGTTCGGGTAAAAAAAATTCTTATTAGATGCAATTAAAGAAAACGGGATGTCAAATTTATGTGGGTTGTCATTTTTAAATAGATGCAGCGGGAAATAGGTATTGAAAGTTGAGAGATTTTTCATTAAGAACCTTTCTACTTGTAGTTATAGTTAGGACTATTCACATTACTTTAATTATCATTTCTGTAATTTAACGGCTGTTCACAATTCCTCATAATTCTCATAATAAACGTATTTGTTTTCACACCAGTCAGGCCACTGTTTACATCAATCACACAGAATGTTCATGCTTATTGTTTTTGTCATTAGCTGTACCAATCATGTCTTTACAGACTGAAGCCTACCGTTACACAACGTTTAAAATGTTATAATTAATGCTTTATGATATCAGATCTCGTATAAAAAGCATTATTTTCTGTACAAATGGCACAAAAATACTTTCAATCCTAATATATGTACGTATAGTATGCAACATACGCCTTTTCACCTGTATTAAAAACGTAAAAGTATCATCATGCGATCTTAGTTTCCGCAATGACGTGAGCCCTAACATTTAATTTAAAATTATATAAGAGATCATTCGAGGGAACTGTACATTGATCTTATTAGAACTTCTGACTCATAATAACCCGCTATGCATATTTACAAGAGTCGAATTTAAATAAATAAATAAATAAATAAATATATATATATATATATATGTTAAACACAGACCGTGCATGGAACAAGGAACTCTTCTGGGAAAATTAAATCCACTGTAGTCCGAATAAGTAATGGTAAATGACAAATACCATAGTTTTTTTTCCTTTTTCATGATTTTAGCCCGACGTGGGCAACGGGTCTCTCGCAAAGAGATCCCATAAATATAGCTTCCCTCACCAGCTATCTGCAAAGCAGATAGCTGGTGAGGGAAGCTATATTTATGGGATCTCTTTGCGAGAGACCCGTTGCCCACGTCGGGCTAAAATCATGAAAAAGGAAAAAAAAAAACTATGGTATTTGTCATTTACCATTACTTATTCGGACTATAGTGGATTTAATTTTCCCAGAAGAGTTCCTTGTTCCATGCACGGTCTGTGTTTAACATATAATGTTCTCAGGGAACCATTCTGAGTTTGTGTATATATATATATATATATATATATATATATATTATACTATATCCCTTACTACACACGCATGCATCTTACACACTACACAGTCTTTTCAAAAAAGGTGTAATTTCAATAGTTTCGGAGATTCGCGATTGGCCCCTCCTTCCTGCCTGCATCGTATATAGTACCAAGCAAGTCTCTCCACAGTTTACAGGTTTCCTCATTGTCTAAAATTTATAAAGTTCTCTCTTATTGTTTTCCTTATTGTAACGGACATCACAACCGAATTTAAATAGTATTTAAGTATTATGTCGAGCAACATAGCTAGATAACCCCGCCACAGCCTAGTTTCTTTGCATAATCATGAAACAAGATTATATATATATATATATATATAATATATATATATATATATATATTATATATACACACACGGCAAAAGTAGTTTGAAGATTTATTCCATCACACGACTGATTATAATTATACACTTTAGAGGAGTTTGAAAATTGCATATACTTAGACAAAAAGTATTAGATTTTATGATGATTTCATGTCATTATCAACATGCTTCACTGTCCTTTCAGTCATTGTGACCGTAGAACGTACCAGAACTATGGTCTTGACAAACCACAATGTGTTAAATTTAAATATTGACTTATTGTTATTATTACATATATATGTACACGTGTTAAGAGTATTTAAATTAAATATATTGATTTAAATACATTTCGTAATAAGAGCATCTGGTAACTCTACCCCAATTTTGCTATATGAAAATGAAAATGAAAAGGTTTATTGCCAGACTATAGTCCATATGGCAAATATTATTCATACAATGACAGTTCATACACTAAGGGTAGAAATATATACAATTGATTAGAAATAATACTGCACTGTCGAAGTTAAGTGGAGCTACAGACAGACAGACGTTTTCGTACCAAGAAGTCCATAGCTTAGGCCTTAGAGGATAAATGGCAGGACTCATGGATAGCTTGGATGATTGGGTTGGTTGATTTTTTAATTCTTTGCATTAGAATGTGTTGAGCACGTCTTGTTACCTCCGGGAAGCTCGGGACATTGCGGGTAGCAAACATTTGCGAAGCTGAGCGAGCATCTCGGTAGTAATTTATGTAAGAGTCTAAAAGAACTGTTGTACAGCAAATTTAGGGTACTGCCAGAACCTTTTTTATAATTCACACAGAGCTGCAGACCGTATATATTACTGCAGAAAGTACGAAAGAGTGTCTTTAGCTTCACTTGTACAGAAACGAACGCTCCTTATGGTCATATTCGCTTTAGCATACAGGCTTCGAGACTGTTTTCTTATATCCGAGTCATCACTCAAGGAGCTGGTAATAGTTTGACCCAATTACTTAAACTCTTGTACTTCCTCAATTACTTCACCATTCATTTTAAACCTTATGTGAAAAATGCTCTGTATCAATTGGTCCACAATTAACCCACCCCTTATATCCACAGTCTAACTATAGAGTAGATTAAGTCTAGCCTTGTAGGGGTCAGCCTAGAGATTCCGGAAATGGTCCAGAGCGGGCAGATAAATTGAGGTCCACAGTAGGATTCCTCACCAAATTAGGTTAGGGCAATCTACCTTCACCTTTGTTACGCTATGAGTTGATGCTAGGTCTTAGGCCACAATGTAGGCCTAATTTGTCTGACCCAGCTTAATTTACTGCGTTTACTTCTAACTGGTTAAAAACACAATTAGTCACTTACTACTAGTTATTAGAGACCCTTTTCCCCTTTTGTTTAATTGTTGAGAGCGTACTTGCTGGTGGGGATCTTTTTTCCGTTGTTTGTTCTTCCCCCTTCCCTCGTTCCGTCTTGTAACCCCGTTCCTCGTTTTCGTTCCCCCTTGTCCACCTTTTCGCTAGGCTTTTTCCACCAGCGACCTCTTGGTTTTTTGGTTGGTTGATCGGTAATGTATATCTATTACCGAGCACGCTCTTGTCACACAGTATATAAATACTAGTGTGGAGAATAACTCTGGTGAGCAACCAATTGGTTTCATCCACCCAGTTATTGACATAAAAGGAATTTAATAATTGTTCGATTAACTACCTACCTACTCAGTGAACCATTTTCGTTACATCCCAACTACCCACACATCAGTTTTCCATATACTGGGGGCCCCGGGAGATAAAAATTTTGGTGTCAATGTCACCAATTTTTATGTCTGAGTATAGACTAGCTAACTATTTGACTGTAAATGCCTGTTAATCTGATTAACAGTGACTATCCTCACCATCTCATGGAGAAGATGTAACATTTAATTAGAAGAGAAAATATACATCCATAAGATGAAACTGTCTATGGTCTTTACCATAAGAAAAGGAAAAGTGAAAGTTAGAAGATAAATTACAATTCCCCAGCATCTATTTTTTGTTGTAAAACTAGTCGCGCCTTTAATGCTGTTTGTCGCTGAGGTCATGTGTCTGTCAATGTTGTAGTAGGATGCGTTACCACTCCTACTGTCAAAGGAATAGTTACTGGAAGTTCAGTGTCTCCAGTTGTTACTGGCGGTGGAGAAGGTTCTCCAAAGTCCATTGTTTTGGGTCCAGGCTCTAAGGGGTACAAAAGAGAAATGTCTCTTGTTGTGTCACCCGTTGAAGTCCTTAATTTGACCACTCTTGTTACCCGTCTGCCTCTGGTCTGAGTTCTAAAACTCTAGCCAGAGGCCAGTATTGTCTTGGAGTACTGTCATGCATGAGAACAAGGTCCCCTACCTTAATTGTGTCAGCCCAATCCTTCTTAGTCATTTGGTTATGTCTCTCCCTTAGACCATCAAGTACTCAATTTTCCGCTGTTTAATGAAATGAGCTTTAACTCTAGTTAAATGTTGTAACTTAGTCTGGAGCTCATCATGTCGTTGAGTCCAGTTTGGGTCTTCTGAAGAGTCTATATAGTAGTACGGCAGGAGACTAACTTGTTCTCCCCGAATCAAATGATTTGGAGTTAATGGTTCAGGGGTCATTAATGTTGTCACTTACATAAGTGAGTGGTCTATTGTTAATGATGTTCTCAATCTCAGCCAGGAGAGTGAGCAACTCAAACAAGTGTATCTGTTTTTTACCATTTGCTTTCTTCAAGCAGTTCTTTACTGCTTGTATATTCCTCTCCCAGATAGAACCATACCAAGGAGAGGCAACCGGAATATACTTCCACTTTATGTTTGAATTTTGTATATATAATTGTGTGAATTCATTGCTTAACAAATCGTGGATGACTTGTTCACCAGCCTTGAAATATGTAGAATTGTCAGTCCATACTGTCT
>JAJOZX010010321.1:125000-132769 GCA_023014485.1 Bathynomus jamesi | reverse complement strand
GTAAGCAAGGGAAACAAAAAAGCCTATTTGTTACATTGCAGCCACATAGCCATTCTTTCTTGCTATACATATGGTTTGAAATGTTCTTATAATTTTTGTCCCTTTATGCTGCTTTAGTTGTTTCAATTCCGGGATTGGTCTCCATTTTTAATCACATTCAAACCTTTCTTCATAAGACTTTAGTTTTGAAAAGTTTTTAAGAGACTCAATTGTCCATATTGAAGGGGGTTAAATTTTAAAATCAAATATACGCACGAGGAAATTAACTTTTCACTTGGCAAGCGCACTCAAACTGAAATTTAACGATAGGTATTCTGCTGCCATATTAAAAATCTATTTTATACGCTGAAAAAAAAGTAATTTTACTTTATTTTCAAACGCAATTATTTAGAAAAATAGAGAAAATATCTACTTTAAGTTTCAATAATAGACCAAGACTAATATTAAACTAATACCACTTATAAATAAATGAAAACGAATTAAAATTAAAAATTTGAGGGGCTCTGTTGCGCAGCCTCTCAATCCACCTTCACTCCATAAAGGCTAGAGGCACACTGAGGTTCTGCTTCAGTGTTGCCACTTTCTTTCAAGAGTAGTAATCTAGAAATGAAGCAAATTAAATCTAAAATAATCTAGATTTTGCAAACAATAATCAAAAAATATATCTAGGTAAAAAATTAAGAAAATTAAATAGTAATTTATGGCAATTACCTCGTTTATTCAAAAATGTAGACAAATGTCTTGCTCAGCGGTGTCTATCTCACAAGATGCAGTGGAAGAACTTGGCTGGGATGATGAAGTTGATACCTATCATTACGCTAGCATTATCAGTGCCAATTGCTGCAAGATTCTTCAAATCTAATTTCTTACATACTAACAATTTCTTAAGTGCTTGAACTATACTTTCTGCATCACACTTAACCAACTGAACGAGTCCAAGATATGTACATACTACTTTGTTAGTGCTGTTACTATAATATATTACAGAAAACAACAAGTACTTTCAGTAGAGAAATATCATTGGATTCGTCAAGTAATAAGCTAAATTTATTATTACCTATGTCACTTCAACTCACTTGTCAATTCTTGTTCAAAATGAGTACACAGAATATTTCTTATAATATTTGTACACTTGGTACGATGCATTTTTACGCCATCAATAACTTTACTATCACAAATATTGTTTTTAAATATATCAACCAAATGATCGCAGTTGGCAATTGCACAATGACAACTTAAAAACATAGCTATTGATCCTTCAACTTTTGATGATTCATTATTCTTACTAGCTTGAGAAAATAGAAGTTAACGGTGCAACAATTCTGAACGGCAACGCACTCTTATGCTTTTTACTCTGCGAAAGTTGCTTCAAATCTTGATATTTTGCTTTCAAGTCACACCTGCAATACTTACAATGAGCTTTATTCTCATCTCCGGGAACTGCCATTGCCCAGTTCTTAATTGTCTCATCATTTAACCACTCTTTTCTAAATTTTTGTTCGTATTGTTTGACTTTTGGCATATTGAAGGGTTTAAAATTAGCACAAATGTGAAGTTGAGAATGAAAGAAAACAGCTAATGAATGAAGGAAATGAATCAAAGAAAACAGAATTACAATAATCGGCACAACAATTGCATCACACGTCACCGCCCACCGGTATTTCAAGACTGAGCACAAGTTCACAACATGTTCGTTACAAACTTACAAGCAGTGTTGCCAACTTTATGTTGAAGAAAGTATATAGAAATATTCCGTTACTTTGGGTGACGCATCTTCAAATGCAAAAAATTATTTTATACAACATTTTATTAAATTATATGACAATTAAGCAAAATAATCTACAAAATATCTAAATCCAAAGAAAAACAATCTAGATTTATATCCATCATCTAAATGGTTAAATCTTACATCTAGGCGCAAGCAAAACAATCTAGATCTAGATGAAAAAAATCCAGTGGCAACACTGTTCTGCTTTTAAACCCATTATTTTTATGACTTGAGAACTCGCTCATAGCGCACGCATGACTCCAGATTTGAAAAATTTACTGGAGCACAGCTCTGAATTTACTTTTTTTCCCCTTACACCACTAGATAGGTTAATGATAGTAAACTCTTGAATTGACGACATACCAATTACAAATTGTTTTAGCTAAAACATAATAATACAATAATGTACAGTTTATAACTCACCTTAAGTTTATTTATTCATTGCAGCAGCAACAGTGGACGATGTTAGACCTTGCATGTAGGCATTTGTTGTGAATTACCGCCATGTATGCTTGGCCACTGATCAATGGCTTTCTGTGTGATCATTACAGCAGATCTAGTGCCTGGAGCTGGACCCTCCTTCACAATTCTGCACAGCTTAGTCAAAATGAGATGGCTTAATGGATCCTTTGTGTCAAACAATGTAACCAAGAATGGAGAATGTCCCTTCAGCTGGTGCTTCACTCCAGGCAGTGATCCATCTTTATCAAAATGCTTTAATCTCTCTGTGATTCCTTTCCACAGCTGTTCTATATATTCTGTCAGCCAATTTATCACTGAGTCTTTTGTAAAACTACTTTCAGATCTGGTTCTGGATGGTCTAGCAACTTCAGCAACCTGGTAGTAATCAGAACGTTTCTTGATGTATTGTAAACTTCATTTAGGATGTAATCCTCAGCTGTTAGTTCCTTTTGCTGCCCTGTGGTATCGTGCTTAAATTCAGAAACTACATCATTTGCATTTCCTCCATTAGCTAATTTGGAAATTGTTTCCATCACTCTTAACATAACAGTTTTCCCTCCTTCTTTATAAAATATATTTTCTACAAATTCTGCACTAACTGTGGTTTTTGAGCTACTTGCAACATAATCTTTGTTACATAGGAAATCAATACATAGAACTTGGCACTAATTTCTTTCTCTTGTGGATGATCAAAAAACACACAATTTTCCACAAATCTGTCAAATTGATCAAATTCGTAATTAACCATGCGAGTATCAGATTTGAGTTTTGGTCTCTTAAAACCAATGATATTGTCAAGAACCATATTGGTATATTCAAGGCCTGATCTCAGATTTGAAGTATGATTCTGAATAAAGTCTAAAAGCTCACTTAGTTTACAAATTTTCTTCAATGCATCAACGTGGGCTCTGTTCACAAGATGCATTAAGTCCCATCGAAATTTGAAATTTTCTCCAAACAACTTTTTCATTTCTTTTTTAAATGGCTCGTTGTCCTTACAAAAAGCCCCATCTCCAACCATTCCAGATACCTTGGATTTAATTGCTTCTTCAGATAGTTTCAAGTGATTAGGAGACTTCAACACATCAAAAATTTCATTGGCCAAATAAACTCCTGATTTGCTGCGTACTAAATTTATCCCAGCAAGTTTTACAGTCTTATCTTCTTCACTCATAACTAATACAATTAGCATGCTTAATCCCAAAATTGTTCCAATGTCAGCTGTTATTGTTACTGAAGTTTGTTCTAAGAACCACTTTACAGTTTTGTTCTTTAAGTTGATTATCTAATAGCTCACAAATTGTCTCGCACGCATGTGTGCTATGATTCAAATTTCCAACCTCACAACCTGACCTATGTAATACAGCTAGAAGTACTGGATATAGAGCCCATGCAGTGTTTGTTTTCATTATGTAGTATAAGATGTTGTCACATAAGTCATTGTTCAGGATTTCTTGTATTGATTTACACTTGCTTAAATGGGCTATGGAAATGTCAAATTTGTTGCTTTTTGCTTCATTAGATTTGGATGCAACACTTGAACTTGAAGGCATATTTTGACTCTTCTCTTTATTAACCACAACAGCTTGGTGAGTTTCTTTGTTAGGCACAAAATTGCATTCAATGTCTTCTGGATTTGGGAATTTTCAAATTCCTCTAAAGCAGTTTTGTTAGTCTGATGCGCAGATTCCTCACTTACCTTTTGTTTCTTAGGTGGAGGAGAAGCACTTTCTTCAGTCTGTGAAACATCTAGTGAAAAGGTTTCATTTTCTAGATTAGCAGTTGATGAAGTTGGTTCATTTTTCTGAGGTCTAGCACTAGCACATTTTGTGAACAAACTAAATGACTGCTTTGCCGTATCTCTTTGCTGCACTTCATCCTGGTATTTCTTTACTGCAATATCTAAGCTGGGCCCAAACTCTGGGACCTCTTGTATTGTAACAAATTTTTTTTTTGGAATTAAAATGTTCCTCCCAGTTTTGCTTCTTTGAATATTTGTTCTTGCATTGACCACAAAAGTAACCCCTTTTAACACCCTCACTTTTCTCTCCAACTTCATCAATATTAGGATCCATTATTGATTATTGACTACCTGAAAAAATACAAAATAAGTACAAGTTAGTAAATATAGTATGGTAAAAGTGAGTAAAAGTAAGTAAATATAGTACAATGAAAGTAAGTAAAAGTAAGTGCTTTAAACTTAGTAAAAGTAAGGAAGAGTAAGTAAAAGTAGGTAAGTTAAAGTAAGTAAAAGTAAGTTTAAACTTAACTAAACTTTTCAATTCTAGAGTCATGGTGGATTACTTAAAAACCGCACAAGTAATTATCTGGCCAATTTATCAAACCTGGCCGAGATCAATGGAACATAGTCCAATCCTGATAATTTTATATTAAAAAATATACGTTTTAATAAAATTTTAATTATCAAAACATTGAAGCTTAACAAAAAATAAAAATAATTGTTAAATATGGAATTACCAACTAAACTTAAAATAACTAAATTTGTAATTTAAAAAAATTGGTTTGTACAAGAACGTATACGCAAAAAAATTGCATAACGTCTAGCGGATGAACAAAACCCAAACCCAAATTTACTTTTTCTCATGGTCAAATTTACTGGAGCAATGCTCCCAAGATCCCAGGAATCTGGAGTCATGGCGCCGCACGGCCTCCGAAATGATTGCTTCATAGTATTTGTATGGTGGATGAAAAGCATAACACGATTGTGCCTGTCTCTGCATTACAAGTCAACCAGATACTGAATTTTGCTTGAAATTTAATGCATTATAATAAAAGGCTTTGGGTTATGAAATTAAAAGAATTAACAATTTTATTTTTTTTTGTTTCATATTTTAGCAAGGGTAGGCAGTGCCTACCCTGAGTGCACGTCCCTGACACACACACACACATATATATAATATATATATATATATATAAGCAAACAACCACAAGGAAACACAAAGTCCGAGCGCTTTCGTGATATATTCACATTATCAAGGAGGAACAGAAAATAGGTCCTTGATAATGTGAATATATCACGAAAGCGCTCGGACTTTGTGTTCCCTTTTCCTTGTGGTTGTTTGCTTATTAATAAGGTCACGTGTTATTTTGTGATTTTAGTGCATATTATATATATATATATATATGATGAATAAAACCACGAAGGAAAAAAGAAACACAAAGGGGTGCTCAAGCGCTTTCGTCTAATGACATCCTCAGGAACACTGGAGTGAAAGGACAGATCAAGGCAATATATAGGTTACAAAAATAAACATACATACATACATATTCATATATATATAATAATATATATATATATATATATAATATATATATATATATATATATATATACATATACATATATATAGTAAGCATAGAAAAAACTGTGGGAGGAGCAAACATTTATATGGGAGATTGACACATTTAGCACTTCAGCCGACATTCAATATAAATTCAAATGGCTTGTTTATGAAACAGGTCACAAGAGAATAAAGAAATAAAAATAAATATAAATATAAATTGAGAAAAAATTAATTACAAAATAGTGCCTTAGTGATATATATGTCACAGCCTAAATAATCATAAAGAAATAAACAGGCAAATAAAAAAACCACAAATATATATACATACATATATATATATATATATATATATAATATATATATATATATATATAAAAAGACACTTTTAGCACTTTGGCCGACCTTCAATATAAATTCAAATGGCTTGTTTATGGAACAGGTCACAAAAGAATAAAGAAATAAAAATAAATATAAATATTGTAAGTGGAGTCTACAAAATCAAGCTCAAAAGTGAAGTTTACAATCAATTTAATAGATGATGCCAAATTGATATATATGTCACAAAGAAATAAAGAAATAAACCAAAAAAAAAATTAAAAAATAATAAAAAATAATAATAATAAATTGAAAGATAAATTTTAAGAGAGGCACACCAATTTATAAGGGAAAAATTACCACAGGTTTTTTAGTTATTGTCCGAATCATGCATATTATAGTCACAAACGAATAAAAAAGTACAAGTAAATATAAATTGTAAACAAAATGATGCCTAGATGATATATAAAGAACCATAAAATATATATACAACATATATACGGTATATATACGAAATATAAACGCAATATATACAGAATATATATATATATATATATATATATATAATATATATATATGCATAAGGAAAAAATTACCAGATTTGTTTTTATAATTATTGTCTGAAAAAACAGTAGGTCGCAAACGAATAAAGAAATAAAATAAAATAAATAATAAATTGAAAAAATTACAATATACACCTACACATGTACATGTATACCCGCATAACCAAATATATATACATATACACACATATATACAAACACACACACACAACAATATATATTATATACACATACAAGCTTGACCTTCGCGAAATGAGAAATCATCGCGCAGAACTTTGTGAGGTTGTAAGGTAAGGTAAGGTACATACACATATATACAGTATATTATATATATATATATATATATTTTACACATTTAACTGCATACATACATACATACATACATATACACACATATACATACAAAACACATTTAACTGCAATGACCACACACATACTCACATACACATACATACATACACCTACACGCATACAGCAAAAAAATTGAAAAATAAAATTGTAAGAGAAACAAAAGACAACACAAATTTTTTTTACCAAAGATTTAACAACCTGCCCTTTTTGTTTAAATCCATTCTGAAGGAATTCAGAGCAACGGATCGAGTTGAAACAGACCTTTACTCATGTTAGGTTATTTGTAAGTTTGAATTATAGCGCTCAAGAATATTTCTATTAACAATGTTGCTAGAGTGAAACAAAACTGAAACATTATTCCAATCAATACATGGGATAACTCTGACAAATGGACAAAAAGGGCACTGGACAACTGTCCCGTTCTAACGGAATATTGATGCTGTTTTCACGCGTTTGCAATCCTTTCCCGTCTGACCTATGTAAAAGGAATCACATTGCTTACACCCAATTTTATAGATAATGCCTAAATTATTGGTAGGGCTATTTTTTACTATGATGTTTTTTCACAATATTGTTATATGAAAAAACTACACTGATATCCAAAAGTTTAAGTACATTAGCAATGCCTAAGAAGCCCGGGAAAAATGGAAGTACTAAAATATTCTTTGACAAGGTGCGAGTGTTATTATTCACACGATAGAAGGTTCGTTTAGCCTTATTAAGACAAGATTCCATGAACGCAGATGGGTAACACAACTCACTTCCATACCGTTGATATTTTCCAATTCGGCATCGATGTATTCCGGACTGGCGATCCTAAGAGCGCGGAGAAACATTGAGGAAAATATGGCCTTTTTAATAGGGGTGTCATGTCCAGAGTAAAAGTGTACGTAGGACAAATTGTTTGTTTTTTTCCGATAGATACTAAACTTAAAACCCGGGCTATCCCTATGAACACGCACATCATTGTTCACAAAAGTGCCGATTGATGATATGCTTGACTTTC
>JAJOZX010010321.1:0-120000 GCA_023014485.1 Bathynomus jamesi | reverse complement strand
CCACTGCCTCGTGCCAGAACCGGACATAAATGAAACACGTAAAAAGGGCCACGTCATACAATCCCTTCACCTCTCGGTCGGTGAGTTGCAGTTGCTCCCGGAACAAAACCATTTTCAGCACAGAGATAGCTTTCGCCATCCACCTAGCTTGATGATGGGCTCCTGGAGTCCTGAAGGAGAACTCAACTCCACCCCAGCCTCCAAAGAAAAGGAGCGACGGCTTGAGGAGTTCCTCATAATCTTCTGTCGGGTGACATGAACTTTCAATGACTCCACGAAGATAACTCGCCATCCTGATTCGTTCATCTTCCAAGTACCTAGTGGCTGGCTCTTCTTCATCGATCATGGTTTTGAAACAATTTTTGTTAATAAAGTCCTAATGCTGCTGAAATCGTCAAAACAACAGGATTTCAGGACCACTTGTTGGCTCCAGGGACTTATGAAAGACCTCCTTCAAAACAGGGTTGTGGAGTCGGTCCAAAATTTTCCGACTCCGACTCCACACATTGTAAAATTCGACTCCGACTCAGGCTCCACACATTGTAAAAAATCTAAAAATCCGACTCCGACTCCTCACATTTTAAATATACGACTCCGACTCCTCTAGTGTTTCACTCTATAATTATCATAATAATAAGACATTTCATCACCACCACACTAAGTGTGAAATTATATTTTATATTTAAATAATATTAATTGTATATTCTGAAAATGTAAAAAAAAATATTAAAAAAACTTAATCTAGGGGCTATCAATGAATAAGGTTTATTGACCAAAAAAACTAAATAACCTAAATGTTAGTATTTAGGATTTAGAAATTAAAGGTGACACAGACACAGAAATTGGAGTCGGAAGTTTTTTACCGACTCCGACTCCGCCCTGAAACGTGCGACTCCACAACCCTGCTTCAAAATGAGCTCATAAATGTGGTGACGGTAAGGCAACCACAAGAGCGACCGATCAAGGAATTGTTCAATCCTCATACATGCCCCTTGCATAAGTCCGGTATTGGAGGCCGTAGTGTCAAACGAGAGGCCAATGATGCGGTCCTGAATTCCAAATCGTTGCAGCTCCTGGATGACGGCTCGAGCCATTTGTTCACCAGTACCATCCTGGGCAACAGGCACTCCAAGATGATGCTCGAACTCCATCCCTGTTACCACAACAGCTACTCTGTCTTCCAAGCTTCTAGAGCTTCCGCCAGCAGCTTGGGGTAGTAGCTTGCTGTCCCAGTGCAGAACTAAGAGAGGTGGATCTTTGAAGATCGACTCCTCAAGTTGTTCGGCCATTTTCTCTCGATACTTGGCACGTGCTCGATGAACAGTTGATGGCGAAATAATAATCTGCGATACATCTTGTCCGAGACAAGAAGCAGTTACAGTGAAGGAAGTGCTTGTTTGTCGAATAGAGTTGTTCTCTATCCCAAGTAGCCACGAGTGTTGGATCAAGTGTGTTCTTGGAACGACGAGGTGACTTAGAGGCCAATGGAGCAGCAAGATCATCATCATCATCATCATCTGTTGTCGCCGTTGAGCTAGAGGATGTGCTATCCAGCTTCATTTTCTCGGAGATCTTTTCAGCTTCTTCAGCATGCTTTCATTTTCGAAGTTCAAGTTTCTTAGCTGCTGCTTCTTTCCGTTTGACAGCCATGGTGTGTTTCCTATCCACCCCAGCCATTGAAGAACTCATTCTGTCCTCCCTCTGGGAGGACAAGGTTTTCTTGTCCTCCTCCGGAACTGAACTCATGCTCATCACACTTTAACAAGCGATGTCGAAAAGGTTCGTTCTGCTGGAATATATACGAATATATTCCTAGGGGTATGGGATATTTTTATATTTTTTTTTATTTTCAAAGTATGACCGCTCATGGACACCAAAAGAAAGGTGGATAGCAGAGCGAACACAGGACGAAAACCATGAAACAGCTAGCGGAAATGAACAATAGACGGGGGAAAAAAAATAAAAAAATAATCATAGCAGAGTCACAGCCGGTAAAGAAGTCGGGAACGAAAGAAGGAGAACAACCCGGTTACCAAAAAGTAGGGACCTTCAGAGAGAATAGCGCCGAGCCTATCACAAGGACCGACGCTCATCAAAAAGGGAAAATACTCTGCGCGCAGCGCAGGGTAAAGCGGACACTCCACCAGGAGGTGGGCAACTGTAAGTGGGACGTTACAATTGGGACATCGGGGCACCCGATCCCCGGCCATCAAATAGCCATGGGTCAGGTGGGTGTGGCCAATACGGAGGCGGGCCAGAGCCACCTCCTTATGGAGCGACCGATGGAAGGAAGAGGCCCAACATCCCAATATGGGTTTAATCTTGCAGAGTTTGTTAGTTGTAGTGCCATCCCAGCGACTCTGCCACCGGGAGCGCAAAAATCTACGAAAACCAGGGATATAATCGGAAAAGGGGAGGGACACGGGTGAAACCTGTAGTCGGCACGTGGAACGGGCAGCTTGATCGGCAGCCTCATTTCCATCCACGTTAACATGTGCAGGGACCCAGCAAAATACCACCAGAAGTGACAAGGATATGGCACAGTAACTGGATTCGTCGGACCAGTGGGTGGACGGGGCCGAAACACTCCAAGCCATCCAGATCCAGGGCACTGCGGGAATCCGAATAGATAACAAACGACCCATCCGGATGCTCCCGCACCACTTCCAGAGCGGTCAGAATGGCATAGAGCTCCGCCCTGAAACCGGAAGCCAGGGAAACCAACATAGCCAGAGAGACGAGGGAGCCCCCGCGCAGCCAGGATAGTCACCTGGAGACGAACGCAGGAAGGCCGCTCGCTCTCCAGCAGGGAGGTAAGGTTCTCCCAGTTAACTAAAAGCCCCCTACAGTTCCAATGCAAAATGAAACCGTAAGGGGAAGCGGCATTATAAGAAGCAGAGAAATAGCCACGGACCAAGCTGAACAACAAACTCAACGGTCCGTAACCAGGGACGGAATCGGCTTCCCCGACTCACCCCGGACGGGGAGGGTAGGGGCCACAGGGGGGGCAAGCCTGGGAGACGAGGATCCCGATTACAGAAGGCCACAGACTCCGCGGCTGCCTCACCCGTAGTAAAACGAGAGTGGGAAAGTGTAACAGGGAGTTAAGATGGGGGCTCCTCTGAAGGGGCGAGACACGACGAGACGGGCCCAGCCGAATCCCCCGACTCCCCACCAGAGGTGGGGCAGGGAGAACCAGATGTTCGGCAGGAGCCGAAGGAAGAGAGACTCCATGAAGAAGGGCCAGGCCCCTCTCGACCGGGTCCACCGTGGGAACCGAGTCAGTAATCGAGGGTGTCATGGGGCGGTGTACCTCAACCGACACCCGGACAGTAGTTGGGGCACCGGGAGGTGACACCCCACCAGCCCTCCGTATAGAGGGGGCGGGGGAAGTCCCGAGCGGATTAGGAGCGGCGCGCCGCTTCCCTCCGGTGAAGGGGAAACAGGGCGAGCAGTGGTCATGATCGGGTCTGGAGGACCCGACCACGGCGACGCTTCCTCCTCCCTTCAGGGCATCACCTTCCCCACCCGAGAGACGGGTAGGCAAGGAGCCAGACCCCAAGGCCGGAGAGGGAGAAGGGGCACTTGTAGGCAGGGAATCAGACGGGATGACAAAGTGAGGCAGGGGGACAAGAAGGTCCCGCGGCGCGAGGAGGACCACCAACCCCCGGAGCTTCCAGGGGGGCACCACTCCGGTAGGCGCCGGGGTAGCACGGGAGGGGCACGAGGACCCGCCGGAGCCAAGAGCCGCAGCATAGGACACCCCCGCCCGGCTCCCGATCACCGACCCTATCGCGCGCCTCCGGCGCACTAAAGAATTCGGTAGTCCTTAAGGACCGCACGTTGAATTCAAACTTGAAAACGGGGCAGTCCCGAGAGGAAGGAAGGGTGGCCCCCCGAGCAGTTCGAGCACCGCGGGAGCTTCGTGCATGGGGGAGGATGCGCAGGCCCACCGTAGCGGACACATAGCTTACCCCCACGGCGGCACGCAGAGCTAACATGGCCGAACCGGGTCAGACACATACGGTCGCACCGAACTCATACGACCGGCGATCAGCCACGCCCCAGAACACCTGGGCCGGAGGCACAAGGGGAGTCAAAGGTCAGGAGCAGACGAGCGGACGGGGTAAGAGCACCATCCGGCGCGACGAAAAGCGGAAGACCTTCGTTACCCCTACCGGAGGGCAAGATCCTCCTGGAACTCGCCAACCAGGATTGACAGCAGATGGGAAGCGAAAATGGTGCCCTGACAGCTATTCAGTTGCGGATGGGGAGTCACAGAAACTCTGCAACCCAGAACATCCTGCAACTGTAGAAGGGACTCAGTCACCCCCGAAGAACGGGACTTCAAAAGAAGAGACCTATCCTTCCGAGGGCGGATATCATAACGACAGGGAACCCCCACCGTCTTAAGACGCTGAAACACCCGTTCCGAGTTGCCCGGAAGGGAGCCAGCGGAAGGGCGGAGAACAAGGAACCTGTCCACTGGACAGAAATTGACAGCAGACAGGTCCATGTGTGACGGTAACCGAGAGTGGGCGAGAGAACGACGGCCGCGAGTCGTCAACATGAGGGGATTGAAGTTTTAAAATTGAACCCGTAAACAATAGCATTACAAGAAAGACAGCCTCGGACACAAGGCAATGCATCATCCGCCGCTGCATCCTTCAAGGCGCAGGCCCAACGTTCCGGGTAGCCCGCCCCCAACCTGACTGTCGTTTTAAAAACAGCAGATTAGCTCTCCGGAGATTTGTCCGTTAAGGGCCTAGCAAAGACCCAATCCAGACGCAGCAGCGGTCCGGACACCCATACAATCCCCAGAGCACGGGTCAGCCACCGAGCGATGCCCCCAGCGGGTGCACCCCGATGACCCCAAGACTGCAAATACAAACAGAGGGGGGGGAGCATACTACAATTGACAGAGGCCCAAGACCGAGTCAAGACAAAAGAAATTCTGGGATATACGGAAAAAAAAGGGTAGCAAAAACAAAAGGGGGGGGGGGGAACGCAACTAGGTAACTCTTCGCCCACACAGCGAATTGAGGAAACCCCAACAACCCACGAGGTGTGCGAGGCCCCTCGGCGCAAGCCGGAGTACCTAATCGAGGGTGTATATATATATATATACACACACACACATTATATATATATACAGGGTGTCCCATAAGTCCGGCATCATAGAAATTCATATTTTTCTATTTCTACAAACCATAATTTATGCTCGGGATGCCAATTTCCCATCCACCATTCTGTTCAGTGACGAGGCTGTTTTTCATGGAAATGGTGAGGTAAATCGACAGAACACCCGCTACTGGTCTCAAAAAAACCCTCACTGGTATAACTCTTCAAAAGAACAAGGTGCATCTCGGGTGATGGTATGGTGTGCAGTGATGGGCATCGATACATGAAAATCGCTAAAGTGATACCGATACATCGATACATGAAGAACGTCTTAGGCGATACCGATACGCCGATACTTTCTAGATGTCTTAAGCGATACCGATACATGCATCGCCGGTACATTTTTATAATTATTCATTTAATATGTAGGTATTAGATATTATTGTTTATACTAGTAATTTGTACGCACTAAGTAAAATCAACGACATTTTAATGGGTTTTATAGATGTAAATAAAAATAATTGCTTTATTTAATGAAAATATGTTTTAATTTTGTAGGATACATGACTGAAAATATTACACTAACAATTAAAAATAATTACTATTGCCCTTCAAAAATACCAGCTGGCTAAACATCTGGTCAGACAGTCTATTCCTTTTTGGAGCGTGAATGTGACCAGCCAAACTAAAAACCGTTCTACAGGAGCAGAGGATGGTAGTGGTGTGTTATACTTCAGGAAGACCCGTAGAATTCCTGGGTACTGCCTCAGAGATTGGAGAGAATGACTTCCGTCACCCAGATACTGTAAAACTTCCATCTCAGTGGAATCTTGGGTTGCAGAGACAGCAGTGGAAGCAGACTCATAACAGAAGAAATCATCTGCACTTCCGTCAGATGCAGCATCGCTAAGTTGTTGCTGGGGGGTCTGCTCGCTGAGGCTCTTAACAGCATTAACCAACATTTCTTGAACCCTCTTTTTGACAATGTTAGTATTAAATTTGCCTTTTATTGTCATCCACTTTAACTTGAACAGAGGATTTGAAGACGATGCCAGTATTGCTGCTTTACACTCATGCGACGCATCAAGGCACAGAAACTTTTCAAACCGCTTAGTGAACCCTACTGTGACTGCATTGAGAAGTGGCTGACAATGACGCAATGCCTCCGAATTCAAACGCTCTAGCTTCTTCTCTACAGCTAACAATGTTTCTATATTATGGTTAATTAATCTCAATAACACAAGTACAGTGTTTAAACGTTGCGCCGTACTGTGTGACGTGACCAGTAGAGTAGTACTGTCATTAAATAAATACTTAATATTATTATTATTTATGTATATTCATAAATATAACTCAGTAGTGTCATATTATAACATCTATTTAAATATTTAAAAATTCTTATTAATGTATCGATGTATCGATTTTTTTCGATACATTTAAGAAAATTGACCTTAGCGATACCGATAAATCGATACTTTTGTCAAATAGCTAAAGCGATACCGATACCGATCGATACGTATCGGCGATACATGTATCTAGATACTGCCCATCACTGATGGTGTGGCATTTGGAAGGATCGCATCATAGGCCCCCTCTTTTTCGATGAACATGTCACTGGAGGCACCTACCTACATATGCTCAAGGAAGAAGCATTTCCCAGTGTCTTGAACGAAGAAGGAAATTTCCCAACATGGTTCCAGTAAGACGGCGCTCCTGCGCATTACAGCACCCAAGGGAATACCTGTACCAACAATTCCCTGGTCATTGGATAGGACATCGAGGGCCTGTGGAATGGCCAGCTAGAAGCCTGGATCTCACGCCACTAGATTTTTATCTCTGGGGCCACTTGAAAGCGCTGGTATACGCAGAGAAAATTAGGTGTTTTGAACATTTGCGGCAGCGCATTATTGATAGGCTGACCATATTTCCTTGAGACAAAAACGGGACATTGGGATGGCAAAAAAGGGACGGGGGTTATGTAATATTCTGTATTCATGAAAAAGTAAGTACATAAACCGGGACAAAATTGACATTTTTATTAAAACGACGGGACGGCCAGGAAATATAAAACAAACGGTACTGTCCCGTTCAAAACGGTACGTATGGTCAGCCTAATTATTGAGGCATGTAACACCATTACTCTTGACATCATTCACCGTGTGCTTGCTGACTGGGTATCACGTCTGAATTTGTGTATTGAAAACAATGGTGCACATATTGAGCACGTTCTGTAAATAAAAGCTTTTGTTTTGCTTTTTTATTATTTTTCCTATGATGCCGGACTTATGGGACACCCTGTATATATGTGTGTGTGTGTATATATATATATATATATATATATATAAAAAAAGCTAAAATTAATGCGACAAAATATATGAATGTCAAAAACTAAAACTAATTTACAGTACAGAATAAAACCACCAGAATAAAAATTAAAAAGCATAAAACAAGCATAAGCCAAAAACAAAAAGTAAAATTTATATATACGACAAATATACACATGATAAAAATAAAACTTAAAAACTAAAACATTCAAACAAATTAGTGTGTCGTATATATATTATATATTATATATATATATATATATAACATACACTACCAGTCAAACGTTTAAGTACACCTACTAATTTCCAATGTTTTGCTGCTTAGCTCATGACAAACTTCAAATGTAAACTTAACAGGTACTAGAGATGAATTTGCTTACCTGGCTTTCATATTATTTGCTTCAGTGCATCTGCCCTATGCAGTGTGTTGTAACATAGAAGCTTCTTGAAAATAGCCTTCAAAATGTGTTGATTTATACTTAGCATGCAACCTATTTTAATGCCATTAGCTCTGCTCGAAGGTCCAAAAACAGTTTAAAAGATTTTACTGGGGTAGTGTGTTTCTTCAGGAGTATGTTAATACATGTGTTCAGTTATTAACATACGCTGTAGGTCTTTACATATAAAATCCTTGCAGAGGAGCTAGCTGTGTAGTTTAAGGTATATTTCTGTGTTTCAAAAAGCAGAAATGGGTGCCAAATCTCAGTTAACAACAGAAAAAAGAGAGTCGATTGTAACTGAGAAATGAGGGCCAATCACTGAGGCAAATTGCAAAAAAATTAAAAGTTTCTGTGAATGCGGTTGCTTGTGCCATTAAATGGTACGAAGAAACTTGTCAAAATAAGGACAGAAAAGGGTCAGGGCGACCAAGAACCACAACAGACTCAGATGACAAGTATATCCGAGTCCCCAGTCTGCGCAGCATACACTTCATAGCACCTGAAATCAAAGCCCAGCTGAACAACTCCAGAAGTACAAGTTTCAACATCAACTGTTCAGAGAAGTCTAAGAGAGGCAGGATTAAAAGGACGAACTGCAGCAAAGAAACCAATGCTGAGACTCCAGAACAAAAAGAAAAGGCTAGCCTGGGTTAAAAAACCCCACCAAAAATGGACTGTTGAGCAGTGGACATTTGTCCTTTGGACTGACGAATCAAAGTTCGAAGTTTTTGGATCCAAACGCAGAGTATTTGTGCGGCATACAGCGGGTGAAAGAATGACACAGCAGTGTGTTGCGCCAACAGTGAAGCACGGTGGTGAAAGTGTGATGGTCTGGGGATGTTTTGCAGGGGAGCGAGTTGGAGATCTCCACAAAGTCACTGGAATACTGAACCAACGTGGCTATCACAGCATTCTACAGCGCCATGCCATCCCATCTGGACTGCGACTAGTTGGCCAACAGTTCATAATGCAGCAAGACAACGATCCTAAACACCCTTCCAAGCTGTGTCAAAATTACCTGAAGCAGAAAGAACATTAACGTCAGCTCACAGTTATGGAATGGCCAGCACAGTCCCCGGATCTGAACCCCATCAAGATAGTGTGGGATGAACTGGATCGACAAGTGAAGGCCAAGCAACCATCCAGTGCTCAGAAGCTCTGGGAACTCTTACAAGAGTGCTGGCAGCAGCTTTCACCAGACTATCTTCTTTCTCTTGTTGAGCGCATGCCTCGAATTTGTTCTGCTGTAATTGCTGTTCGAAGAGGCTATTTTGATAAATCTAAAATTTAGACTTTGTTTTGGTAAATTGTCCCGATTTGTTGTTATTTAAGTTCCTATGTTTGTACTTATGAATTTGTATCATAACAACTTAGTTAATAAATGAAAAACTTTAAACAAAATTTGAAATTTATGAATATATATATATATATATACATATTACTCCTTCCATTGTACTAGGGGCACTCAATATATATTTTGCCCCACCCTTTTTTCTAAGCTAAATAATAGGCCATGGGGCTGAATTGTCTTTTGGGCTGTAATTTTGTAAGTTTGAAATTTCTGCGCTTCACATAACCAGATTTTTCGTTTGAACCTCCCTTCCTTGTAAAAAACCGATGGTTAACGCAGTTTCGAAAATGGCGTCTGACAATGATGTGCATCGTAAACAGAGAGCTGTTATCGAGTTCTTAACCGTAGAGAAGGAAACAGTTGGAAATATTCACAAACGTCTACAAAACGTTTACAGATATACTGCTGTTGATCGAAGCACAGTTGGATGCTGGTCTAAACGTGAGATCGGAGGGAGGGAGAGCCAGCCTCAATAATGAGCCACGGAGCAGTCAGCCGGCATCGGCTGTGACATCTCACATGGTGTAATGTGCTAACAGCATCATTTGATCAAATCAGCACGTCACATACAAAGAGCTATCACTGGAGCTAGGAATTAGTGAAGGAAGTGCGAATATGATAATTCAACAACTCAAAAGTGTGTTCACGGTTTGTTCCTCGCGAACTGACTGAAGATCACAAAGCCCAAAGAAAAGAAATTGCTTCTGAGTCGTTGGTTTGATACGAGACAGAAGGGGATGACTTCCTTTCACGAATTGTGACTGGGGATGAGACTTGGGTACACCACTTTGAACCTGAAACAAAACGCCAATCCATGGAGTAGCATCACGCAGATCCCCACACAAGAAAAAGTTTAAAATGGCTCCCTCTGCAGGAAAGGTTATGGCTACCATCTTCTCGGACATGAAAGGGGTGATTCTGGTGGACATTATGAAGAAAGGACAAACAATCAACTCGGAGGCATATATTTCTACCCTACAGAGACTCCAGAGACGTATAAAGCGAGTTCGACCGGAGAGAAAACTGGAAGACGTCCTTCTTTTGCACAATAACGCAAGACCACACAGTTTGCAAACAAGAGGCCATCACAAAAATGCGCTTCACTGTGTTACCCCACCCTCCATACAGCCCAGATCTGGCACCTTGAGACTTCCATTTATTTGGGCCAATGAAAGATGCTATTCGTAGAAGAAAGCTTCAGTGACAATGAGGTTGTTGAGGCGGTTAAGAGGTGGCTCCAGCAGAGCCCAGCAGATTTTTACCAGCAAGGAATAAAGGCCCTTGTTTCGAGGTTGAGGAAAGCCGTAGAAAAGGATGGAGACTATGTGGAAAAATAAAAACTTGTAAAAAAGGTATGTAACTAGTTGTGTACAAAATTTCTGGAACTTACAAGGAAACTTGGAAAGAAAAAAGAAGGTGGGGCAAAATATATTGAGTAGCCCTCGTATATAGATACAGAAACTCCCATTATATATGACGCGTTCGGTGGAGAAGGGGCGAACGCAACATTTTCGAATTATGCCACAAAATGCAGTTAAAGTTTGTAAACTTTAAATCTTTGTATTTTTCCGGTTTATTGAAATGTTGTATGAATTTGAACACATATTTGAGTAAAATATTGTTGTGTAATATGTCGATATAATAAAACTGGTGTAATCCATTATTTGGTCCTCTTCGTCGAATGTTGTATTACCTGCTTCAACTGTTTCGGTTTCTTCCAGTTCCTTTAACAATCTTGTATAATAGTTCACTGCAGTTGCAGGCATTAGGTCTGATAATTCGTTGAGATCTTTTATTTTTTCCTTAGTTATTGGCAGCAATTGGGAATACTTTGGTTGCAGTGTCTGCTGGGTTAGATTGAATAAACTGACACTGTAGGATTTTTTCCCTTTCTGCAGTCTGACGGGATGGCTATTATCTGGGGTTGTGCGGTATGCAGTAGATATTACGTAGCCTTCTTTGTGTTGAAAGGCAAATATTAACTTTCTTGCATCTGTAAATTTAGTAGTTGTTGATTTCCTAATGACAATGCACGTTTTTAGGACGTCAAAATCGAGAAAATCAGCCTGTTTCATTTCTACAACTAGGAAGCGCTGCGAAACAGCTGTAGTTATGGCCGTAACATAATCTTTTTTGGTGTAAATAATATTGCTGTAATTATTTTTTATATTTTGTTCAATTTGGCCAAATTGAGCATCACAGGGCATTGTCGAGTGACCAGAAAGTAGATAGATGTGTTCAATGTGAAGCAATGATGCGGAGTGAATTTCTCTGAGATACATTAAAACCTAAATTTTACCGTGAAAGAGTGCAGACTAACATCTAATTTTTTGCATAGGTAAAGCAAAGGTTTTACAGGATAATTATACGACAAAAAACTCGTTTTTCGAATTTTGTGGCGTTCGCCCCTTCTCCACCGAACGCGTCATATAGACACCAAATTGTTAAATGTTATAACTTAGTTTGGTAGTTAATCTTGCTTGTAATTACCGGATTTTTTCCTGGACTTTCCAAGGGGGGGGGGGGGGGGGCGACCGCCAACGTCCTGATATAGCATACGAAAAATATTATTATTATAAGCAACAGTGTTTTTTATTCATAGCAGTTTTTGCATAGTTCCACCAGAGATGGGATGTGTACAATGCAGTACAGTAAGTTCTAAAAAGAAAAGTTTTAAATGATTCTGAACACACACCAAATTTCCTTACTAGCATGTTACCCTGTACATACAGCTTTTTTTACGTTGCCTCTCAATATCAAGTTCATCTCGCAGCTCGTGAGTAATTACATGACCTAAGTATTTACATGTCTCTCTGACAGGTATTGTCTGACCATTCATTTTAAAAGACCCACATGATACACGTTTCAGTAGATTACACCTAAAAATCAAAATACAACTCTGCCCCATTATAGGTGAGGTCATTTTCTATACCATATTGTTCACATATTTCTAATAGTACTCTCAGCCCATGGCGAGAGGGTGACAGAACAAAGTCATCAGCATACATTAAATGATGTACAGATGCACTACCTCCCGTTTTGATGTACATTGTTTTTTCTCTCATACCAACCAGAATTTGATTGAAACTGTCACACTTTGTTGCTGACTGGCAGTTGCCATTATGACAACTACAGATTTTTTGTATTACATAATATCGGTAGGCCTGGTTCAGCTGCACAATTTCTCTTCAGTAGGCTGCTAACCAACCATAAATTGTCATAGTAGTACAAAATTTAACCCTTTTTATTGTGTGTGTATATATTATATATATATATATTTCTTTACGGTTAATAAACAACAGGAATTTGGTGTCAGCTGCTGTGCATCATCATCTATGCTAAAACTTACCTTATACCGGTGTTTACAAATGAGCTTTCCAATTTTAAACATTTATTAATAAAAACTAACGAAGCTACAAAGAAAAGCAAGATATCCAAATAAAGAAGAACTCCAAAAGTTTTATTTACAAGCTATTGAAGTTCAATATGAGCTCCTTTTGTGGCTCTGCAGACATCAAAATGGTATTCTGTTTCCCTTCATACATTTTGTAGCATATCATACTGAACTTTTCTAACAGCCTCACGTATCCTTTCCTTCAAATGTTCCAAAGTTGTTGCCATTTACCATTGGTAGCATACCTAATTTTAGTATGCAGTGATAACCAATTTGCGCAGTAATAATTTCAATTTGTACAGGCAGTGATAAATTGAAAATCTGTGCAGTGATACACTAGGTTCTATGTCAGATATAGAACCCAAATTATCACTGCACAAATTGGTTGTCACCACACACTAAAATTAGATATGATTGGTGGAACAAAAACTTCAAACTCTTTGATAGAGCCCCAGAGGAAGAAGTCAAGGGGGTTAGATCTGGCGAATGAACCAACCAAGGAATGGGCCTCCCATCACCCAATCCAACAATCATTTAGGAATGTTGTAACCTCATTGTGGAAACGAGGTGGTGCGCCATCCTACTGAAACAACACATCAGCTTTGGCATCAGCCACAGCTGTAGTATATCGCGGAAAATGATAATGTTAATTGTTTGTTCAGCAAAGAAGAATGGACCACTTTCTCAGTGGTAAGAGCGCAAAACACTAACTTTTGGGCTATATCTGACATGCTCAATATTACAAATAAAACTTCCCTAAAATATTCTTTATTTGTATATCTTGCTTTTCACTGTAGCTTTGTTAGTTTTTTTCATAATAATTGTTTAAAATTGGGTAGATCATTTGTAATCACCCAAGATAGTTTTGTCCAACACTAGACCAACAGCCTTGTCAACTGTCCAGCACGAAGTGTTATGGCCAAATCAGTTGAGCCAGCTGACGCACTGTTGCCAGACGATGGCTTACAAATACCTCTAAAACAAGTGACCCTTTTATCCATACATCTACAATTGCTTCAATCAGGACAAGAACACAGTGATTATGTATTGTAGTGTGTATTGTCATTTGCCAGTCTGGTAGCTAATTTAGGTAAATATTTACATTAGGGTTTCCACCCAATTTTGATGCCAAAATACATTTTCCTAGTAGTGTATGATGTGCTTTGTTCAAATCTGGCCTTCATTTTATGCGAAAATGAACCAATCAAAAGTTATGAGACTTCAAAGTTTTAACATATTTTGGTTCATTTCCCCATAAAATGAAGGCCAGATTTTAACATTGCACATCAAATACTACTAGAAAAATGCATTCCAGTGTCCAAATTGCTAGAGAACCTAACCTAACTTCGTAACCCTAATATCAATGGATTCATCGTAGGAACACTCAGATCCACACTCTCTACATTTGAAAGACGACTGTAACACACCATGTTTGACAAAAATCTCTACAGCAGAATTATCAATATTGTTAATATCTATAATCATATCTTCAAAATACATTTCACATCCTTCACACACACCATATTGGAAAACCAACTAATGAAGAAAATGGAAAACACTGTAGCTGCATACCTCTTTTTTTGTAGCCAAATGTGATTTTTCCACACAAGTAGATACAATTATGATGACGTCATTCAAAAAATTATGACCAAAATGGAGTTAAGAAAATAATTTCTTTAAAAGCCTATAACATTATAAATACGCAATTGCGCAAATAATAATATACCATTAGACTCCTAAAGTTATGCTGAAACGTTTGATAACGGCCAGTATTGTCAACTTGGTGGAGACCTTAATATAAATAATTTCCCTAATTTATGTATGTAAAATGTGATTACTTAAAGGAACACTATAAAAGACGAACTGGTACCAACACAAATTTTCTGCATTGATTAGGCCTAGATGCTGAAAAACGTATAAAAGGTCCTTGAACCCCTATCCTAATTAAAAGTCAGGGCTGTATAACCAGGTGTTACATATTAAAGTTAGGGGGCTTCACACTGACAGTGTTACAAGGGGGAGAGGAGTGTTAAAATTCTCCCCCAAAAGTGTTACATACTTGAATGGACCCTTATCTCTGAATGACTATTAATACATTCGATGCATTTTCAAACTCCGATTGTTGCTGATTAATGTATAAACAAATGATTCTAAACATTTCGAAGCGAGCCATGATTCAGTTGAGAAAACTGCAACAAACAGCCGTGTGATACAGGCTTCATTATAGGAAAATCTCAAGGGTACGTAGTAGCCATGTCTCGACTCGCAACACCTCTCCTTGTAGATAAAGTCAAATGACGTTTGGTTTGGTTGGTGGGTGGGTTGGTGTCCATCCTCTCTGTCCAGATGTAGCAACCAGTGTTTCAAATCCCACGTAAAGCTGTAGACCCCCTTTGTCAGAAGACCTTTGCCCTGATGAAGGAGGCTAAACAAACCCAAAACAAGAGGGAAATCTCATTGGACATATCACTGCAGAATTTGGCAAACACTACACAGAGACAAAACCTAATATGTACACACAAATTTAAAACTTTTCTCACATATTAGTGATATTGCACACAGCTCTAAAATTCTGCAATAAAAGTGTATAATTTTTTGAAGTCTATTGAATGAGATAGGAAATTTTTAGTGATGTACAGATCGCAAAATTTAGCCGATGCTGACCCCATAAAAAATTACCTGATACCAATTCTTTGCCAATATTTTAAAAGGTCAATTCTCTTCATAAATTTTACTAATCTAATGTGAAAACTTTCAATTTTCATATTTTTACATTTCAAATTTGTTTTATTGCTTTTCCTTAGCTCACTCCACAACATATTTTTTTTAATGTACGGAGGAGGAAACAAGGGCAATTGCCCGCAAACTTTTTTCTCTATAAAAGAGAGAGCCAAAATCAAGGTCTCTGAAGCTCATGATGCCATTTCTTTTTAAATTTTCAAAAGACTACTGTAAAATGCATGTATGTGTAGTGAAGAATAGAGGAAGAAGTGTGTTTGAGAGTATGCTGGGCTGCTCACAGGGCAGATAAGACCGAAAAAGATCAAGCTAAAGAGGACAGTGACAGGAGAAATGAAAGTTCCAGCACTCTCTGTCTCCTTCCTAATGTCTTCTCCGCAGTACTTCCCTGGTCGATTTGTCTGCAATATCCTCCTACATATACAGCACCAGAATTTGTTAATCATATATCGTAGCTAAAATGATGTTAAAAAGTTTATACTCAGTAAAATATAAAAATAATTTTATTTTAGTTTCATAAATTGAATACCAATATTTAAAATAATTGGTTTTCCTTATGTTGAAGCTATTTTCTTTCGTCAACAATATAAATACAATTTTTCATTAAAATTTCAAATCCCTGCCAATCAATTCGGAAAAAAATATAATTTGGGTTTATAAAATTATTAAAATACTTAAAATAAAGTCAACATTATAATTTATATATTAAACAATCTTATTAGGTACAATTTAATATAGAATTATTATTAATATACTGTAGAATACAAGATTACAATAGTTTATAATATTTAGAGATTAGTTAAAGAAAATGTAAATTTTGGGCACCTTAAATCAATCTTCGTCGTCCAGATCTCTTGTTTGGGATGACCAAGATTGACATCTGCTCATGAAGACTGCATCCTCATAAGGAAGTGTATCAACACTCGAATATCATCATCAAAAGTCTTGCTCATGACTTGAATGAATCAACAGGATGTCACCTCAATGACAGATCTGTCAGAAGGTGTCTACTGCAAACTGGTTTTAAATCGTGTCATCCAGCTAAAAACCATTCATTAATAAACAAAGAGAGCATCGCCTGAGATGGTGCAATCAATTCAGTGGACCCTGGAAGACTGAAGAAAAGTAATTTTCTCAGATGAGTCGTCTTTTCATGTTTTTAATGACAAATCTCTAGTACATCGACGAACTAGTGGATGTTTTAAACCAAAATGTCTCCAAACAACAGTGAAACACCAAGTCTGTTATGATTTGGAGTTGCATTTCCTATCACAGAGTGGGATGGATGTATATTCTTGAAAAGAATACAACCTTCAACTCCAAAATCTATTGTGAAATATTAAAAAAATAGGATGCTACCTTCCGCAAATGAATGGTACCCAACTGGTGATTAACTTCTTAATTTTGCATTATTTTGATGGGTGTCCATAAACGTTTGGCCATGACTATATATATAAAGAATAGTGACCATCAGGTCTTTCCAAGAGTGAGCTGACATCAGGGCTGGTTTTAAGCCGATTAGACAGATTTGTTCAAATTGGGCCCCGCGCACGCGCTCGAGTGGGGGACGTTATGATGAATTAATGAGTGTCCAGTGTGCACGAAGTTTCTTGTTACTGTGAAGGCAGTGAAACTATTCAGTCCGTCCTCGTATATCTATGTTTCAATGTTTTATTGCTAATCGTTTGTTTATTTGTTTTGTAATTTCAGTTTATCGTCGCCGTTTAGCTTTTTTAAAAAAAAGGTAATTTGTGGACGATATTCAAACCCTCAACACAGAAAGAGCGCTGTTAATGAGATTATATAACTAAAGCTTGGAATGTAAAGTTGTGTTGTTTGTTAAATATGTCCAAATTGTTTATATGTCCAAACTGCAAACTTGAAGTGTCTTAAGCCTGCATGTAACAGAGAAACGTGGTGGTAAGTAGATCCTACATATTAAATTAACTAGTTTTTGCCTCATTATCATAGAGAGCGTTTACATTTCTATTTACTAGAGCTTGTTCTTTTGCCCCTGTGCTTTTCTTCTTACTCCCAGCTTTTAAAAATCATGAAATCTTTTGCTTTAATCATTAGATGCATACATGCACATCTTTATATTTTTCAGTGCCAGGGAGTCTTTATTGTGAATGATTTTGTTTTTTGTTTTGTAATTTCAGTTTATCGTCGCCATTTAGCTTTTTTAAAAGAAAAGTAATTGAAAAAGCCCTTACATCATCGTCATCATGGCAAGCACAAGCAGAGATAGAGACAAAGGGTGAAAGTATTTGAGCGGCAATCAGAAACGAGCACTGACCAAGGCTAAGGCAGCTGAAAATGAAAAACAAAGTGGTGCTCTAGCGAAATTTCTTGTCACTCCAACTTTGAAACGACAACGTATTGAGGATGAAGAAAACAAGGACAATTCAGAAAATGACAACACAGCCGTGTGTCCAATTATAGTTGATGAAGACAATGATAAAATTGATAAGTTAGAAAACGATGACACAGCCGCGAGCCAGGTTGAAGACAATGTTAACGCACCAGAAGACAGTACCAAAGCGGTAAGTCCACTTATAGCCAGGGCTGTGGAGTCGGCACATAAAAAACCGACTCCGACTCCGAAGGTATATTAATTCTAAATCTGCTGATGATGATAATTACACAAGAGGCATTTCATCACCACCACGTGAATCATCATCATCTGTGGTCATTGTTACGGTAACTTTGTCTGTAGTAAAGTATCTTGTAAGTGGTGCTTGTCGTTCAGTAGATTTCTGATCTTTTGTTAACTTTGAAGTAGTTGCAAGGTTTTTATTACTATCTTTCTCAATGACAACTTCTAAAATTTTGGGATGGAAACGCTGCAAATGTCTTTTCAAATTTGATGCTCTGGTTGGTGCATTTTTATCAGAGCCAGTAAAACCACTGATTTTTGCTTCACATAATTTTTCATCATCACATCTTCTATCATACACTGACACACGAAATGTTTCCCATCTGTGGTTATTGTAAAATATTCAAAAACTGCAGACTTTGTTAGAAGTGTCTTTGCCATTGTGAAAGGGTTTTAGACTTGAAAGTTAAAAACTTATGAAATTTAGAAAGAACTCGAAATTAATAAGCATTAAAAATAAAAAATATTATCTGAAAAGAAAAAATGAATTAATGGCATTAGTGTCTGAAATGGAAAACATTGTGTTTATTATTTAAGTGGTTTAACCACCATAGCTGCCAGTGATATCACACAAAAACATTTTATTAAAATTTATATTGAGGTCGGAGTCGGTACATTTTTACCGACTCCGACTCCAGCACCACCAAAATTGCTTCCGACTCCGACTCCAGCACCACCAAAATTGCTTCCGACTCCGACTCCACAGCCCTGCTTATAGCTGATGAAGACCATGGCCACACATCACACAACGATGGCTCATCCACGAGTACAGTTGTAGTTAACATTTCTGATGACCCAGCCAGCTGGCCAGCAGATGTAAGCCAAAATGTGAGAGATTATTTAACAATGAAAGGTCCTCCCAATATTCCTGTGAACAACTTTCCACAAAATGACCAGGGATTGCGTTTTTCAAAATTTCACTGTAAGGGGAAACTTCCAAATGGGGAGTGTGTCGAAAGACCTTGGATTATATACTCTCAGTCTGCCGATAGAATTTATTGCTTTTATTGTAAGCTTTTTAGCGCAAACACACCCGGTGCATTGTCAACAAATGGATTCAACAACTGGTCTAATCTTCATTAGGGTGCATCAAATGCCCTTAGGTTCTTGGATTTTAATGTCTATTCTCTCAAATGTTACACTTGTTGCTAGAAGTGTGTATGCCAAAAATGAATTAAATCAGAGGTGGTCCCTGGGAGGCCACCGGTCACCTTTATATTTTCGCGGCAATTTTCGGGGTCCGCGCTATGTAAAAATATCTATTTTTTTTATTTACCAACCAGTTGACTACTTACATTGTTTCTTTTAATATAGAGTTGCTAAGGGGTGATTTACATAACATTTGAGAGAATAGACATTAAAATCCAAGAACCTAAGGGCGTTTGATGCACCCTAAAGGGGTGATTTACATAAAACATGTACCATAAAAACGAAACTTCACTTATAGTCTAATAATATCCTTTATTGTCTTTCAGAAACAATGGAAGCTGTAACAATGGAAGCTAAGAAGACCAGATTAGCAAGTGCCATTTTTGGTCTTGGCAATGCTCTTACAGAAGGAGATGGTACATTGACAGGAGTCCGCCTCCCAACTTGCCGGCAGGTTCTTCGATGCGTGATGTGGCACATCCAGAAAGAATATGTGAAGGCAAACAAACACAGCCACTCAAATGGAAATCTGCCAGCATAGTCCTTATCCAGCTGAAAACATTCTACACTAAAGCAAATATTCCTATGCTTTCAGACCATCAATGCTGCAAACTAATACTTGACCTTCTTAATGACAATAACAAATTGCGTCAAATACCTGTTTCTCGCAGAGAATCTCCAAACACTTTGGCTAAGTTGCAATCCATGAATGAACGTCTTGATAAGACCTTTGGTGTATGGACAAAAGATGCAATGACAAACATTAAGAATAGGAAGATAGAGCATTTTTAGAGTCAATGAAATCTGACAGAGTAGCCTCATTGGTAGTGTTGACAAGAAGAAAGCTGATAAAGATCGTAGAAAAGAAAAACGCATCTTAGCGGAAGCTTCAAGACGAGAACGTCATGAATCATCCAGTGTACAAGAGATGAAAAGTTCTGTATGCTCTGATGATAGTGCCTCTGCAGATAGCTTGGAAGAAACTGAAGAAGAGGCGATTCCAGAGCTTCAAAGGAAGCGTAGTCACCACAGATCAACATATGCAGGTACGTCTGCCTTTATTCCTCATGATATTCTGAAAAGGCCTTCAGTCGTGTCTGTTGCTACTCGACTAAACATAACTCCTGTTCAACAGCTGTGCTCACCGAAGCTGTAATTCAAGAGGCAGGAGGTGATCCACGTCGTGTGGCCAAGTCGTATTCAACTGCTGATAAGGCTCGACGATCAATAACAAGTGCTATCGCCAAGATATTCGAGAAAATTGGATCGCCCCAACAGCTGCAACACTTCACTGGGATGGCAAGCAGATGCATACGCTCACAAACAAGAATGGCAAGGAGAAAGATTGCCAGTGTTGGTTGGGAATGCCACTGATGTAAAGCTACTGGGAGTGGCTAGATATCCTCGTGGAAGTGATATGTCATCAGGTGACATCATTGCCGAGCACACTTACACGTTTCTACTTCATGGAAGTGCAAACAGTCAGTTGTCAACTTATGTTTTGACACAACAGCATCAAACACTGGACACGTTACAGCTGCCTGTGTTACCATTCAATCAAAACTGGACGTGCTCTTCTGTGGTGTGCATGTCGCCATCATGTTGGAGAGGTAATCCTGGATCATGTGTTTGACGCTCTCAAAATTGAGACATCAAAGTCTCCAGAAGCATCTTTGTTCCAAAGATTCCAGAAGAATTGGGAACGCATATCGCATGCAAAGGATGAAAGTTTAACCAAAATTGACATTTCAATGTACATGACGATGCACAACAACTGCTTTTATCCTGCAAAAACAAGGTTTTAAGCACAATCCGCACAAGCGCTTCATACTGTAGGGAAGACTACAAGGAAATGGCACAACTCTGCCAGGTAGTCCTCGATGATGATGTCACAAAACAAGGAACACTCCACAGACCTGGGGCCATGCATAAAGCAAGGTGGATGTCAAAGATTCTTTATTCCATCAAAATATGCCTACTTGAAGAGCAAATTTCTGTACTACCTCGAGGAACTGTAACAACACAACATCAACAGGAAAAACTGAAGGAGTTTGTTGTTTTTGTTGTTTATATTTATTGTGATTGGTGGCTCATATGTCAGTCTGCTTCAAATGCCCCATGGTTTTGATTTGTGCTTATACAAGACTCTGCTCAACTATAAAGCTGTCAACTCAATCATTTCAGTCAGCGCTGTGAAAGCCTTTGATAGACATTTGTGGTATTTAACCCCAGAACTGGTTGTTTTGGCACTGTTCAGCAATGCAGTACCTCAAAAGGAGCGTCGTGCCCTTGCAGATGTGTTACTGGCCATACAACCAGATGAAATGCCAAGCACTCCAAAACACCGCTACGGTTCTGGATATGGCAAACCGTCATTTCCAAAAATTACAGAAGCGACAACCCTGGCTGATCTTGTGAACGAGGACTCGTGGTTTACAGTGAACCTTCTTCACCTGGATATGACCTTCCTAACAGAGGATGTTGACAATTGGCAGAACAATGACCACTTCAAGGCAGCCAAGTCCATTGTGGATGGGTTAAATGTTGTGAATGACCCTGCGGAGAGAGCAGTAAAGCTCACAACTGATTTTGTCTCAGCTGCAAGAGGAGAAGACCACTTCCAAAATCTTCTTCAAGTGGTTGAATGTGACCGCAAAGCGAGGCCAAATTTGCGGAAACGAGCAAAGTTAGAGTAGTGACATTGGCGTTGTGTTTTATACATTTTCAACTTTCAATCAATGTAAGTATAGTAATACCGAATATTTGTATATTAGTATTAGAAGTAATACCGAATATTTGCCGAATATTCGGTGCATCACTACTAAATATATAAAAGTGGCCGGTGGCCACCCAGGACCACCTCCAATTTGATTTATTTTTTGCATACATACTTCTACCAACAAGTGTAACATTTGAGGGAATAGACATTAAAATCCAACAATGTTTTGAAAATCATGGGGCATTTAATGCACCCTAATCTTCATACAAGGTTATGTCAGCATGAAAATTCTAAGAGCCATTTGGAAGCTACATGGAGATTCTGGGAGTTGCATCAAAGACTTTGTAGTGGGCAGACCATTGACAAAGAACATGAAAAAATCGTCAATGAACATGCAAAGCGCTGGCAGCAAGTTTTCAAAAGGCTAGTGGCAATAGTGCAGTTTCTTGCTGAGAGAAATCTAGCATTTAGAGGGACAGAGGAAACAGTTGGTAATGACAGTGTACACAATGGAAACTTTTTTGGTCTTGTTGAGCTATTGGGAAGGTTTGACCCTGTTCTTGAAGAACATTTGCGAAAAGTCAAAATCCGCGAAATTCACAATCACTATTTAGGAAAAGACACTCAGAATGAACTACTGAACATTATGGCTACAGCTGTTTTGAATGAGATACTCAAACGCATAAAAGCAGCTAAATACTACGCCATAATTTTAGACTGCACACCTGATATGAGTCACCAAGAACAAATGTCTCTAACGATCAGGTATGTGTCTGATGGTCACTTGGCTCCTCCAGGTGTTTATGAACATTTCATAAAGTTTATGAAAGTTGAAAGTAGCACAGGAGAAGATTTATATAAAACGTTATTAAATACACTGAAGGAATTAAATTTAGACTTGAAAGACATTCGAGGCCAAGGCTATGACAATGGTAGCAACATGAAAGGTCACACCTCTGGAGTACAAGCAAGGCTGTTGAAGGATAATTCAAGAGCTTTCTTTGTACCTTGTGCATGTCACAATTATAACCTTTTACTTGGAGATGTGGCCAAGTGTTGTCCTGACGCTATAACATTCTTTGGGATCTTGCAAAGGATCTACGTATTGTTCTCAGCATCACTAAGAGGTGGGCAGTTTTTAAGAACATGTACCTGGCTTATCAGTGAAACCCTTGAGCGAAACAAGGTGGGAGTGTCGGATTGATAGTGTTAAAGCTATACGTTACCAGGTTGGAGAAGTATACGATGCGCTTGTGGAAATATCAGAGATAACTGATGAGCCCAAGGTAAAAGCAGAAGCAGAATCTTTAGCAAACCAACTAAAAGACTACAGATTTTTAGTTTCTTTGATATTTTGGCATGAAGTACTTTTTAAAGTTAACTTTGTAAGCAAGGAACTACAGGGTGAAACAAAGGACATTGATGAAGGCATGGAGTCATTTGAAAAGCTATTATCATGGCTAAGAATTTATAGAGAGGGTGGTTTTGATGATGTCTTAATAGGCGCAAATGAATTGGCTGAAGCTGTTGAATTACCATTGGAGTTAAGAACCTTTCAAGAAAAACGACTACGTAGAAGGAAGAGAATGTTTTCATACGAGGCAAAAGATGAAGCTGTAGATGACCCAAAAGAAGCATACAAAGTTCAGTGCTTCAACCTGGTGCTAGACAAAGCTATTCAGTCTTTGGAGTCCAGATTTCAACAGCTTAAAAGCACGTGGAATTATTTGGATTTTTGAATAACTTCCAGAGCTTACAAAAGGCAGAAATTAGGAAGCACACTGCAGACCTTGAAGCAGCTTTAGCTGAAACCACACTAAAACACAGCACTGATGGAGGGGTAGTTACTGAAACAACTAAAGACATGCATGGTTATCTGTTGGCCGAAGAACTTGAAGCTCTAAAACCTTTTCTTCCTTTCAGTGCCATTAAGCCTCAAGCTCTGCTTGAATACCTGGCAGCAAACAATCGATTCACAGCATTTCCTAATGTTTTTATTGCTTTGAGGATTTACTTAACAATGCCCGTAACAGTCGCATCAGGTGAAAGAAGTTTTTCAAAACTAAAACTGATTAAAACGTACCTACGGTCCACAATTTCACAAGAGAGACTAAATAATTTGGCAATGCTATCTATAGAAAATGACATTACAAGAACCATTGAGTTTGAAATGATTTTGAAAGATTTCTCGGATAAAAAAGCCAGAAAAGTCTGTTTTTAGAAGGCCTATGCACAAACAGTATGTCAGTAATTATCTTGACTTGTAATAAAACATTAAAACTTTCATATGGGCTTTCAATTTTTAGTATATCATTGTGGCTAATGGTGGAGCCTCAAGCCCTCAACGCTTTTTGGCTGGGAACTGGCGTACTGCCGAAGCATAAAGCATCGATCTTCAGGTTTTGTAGGGTAGAGGGCCCCACTAGGTGCTAACAATTTTCTAATTGGGCCCCGCACTTCCTAGCACCAGCCCTGGCTGACATCCGCCCCTGTATGGAGTACACTTCTCATGTGTGGGGTGGCTCAACCCACACAGCTCCACTTGACCGGATGGAATCAAAAGCTTTTTGTGTCATTGATCCCTTTCCGCCACAATGTTGCCTCACTTTCTCTTTACTATCACTATTCTAATGGACACTGCTCTTTGGAAATCTTTTAATTGCATGCCGCCTCTAAGAAAAGCATCCAGTACCAGAATTTCGATACATTATCATTCCTTTCCTGTCCCAACTCCCTAACGCGACGCAAAGGCTAATCGGTTTTTTTCAATCTTTCACCTACTCAATCAGTCAACTCTAGAACAATCTTTCTCAATCTATCTTTCCCCCCCTCATCTATGACCTCCAGTATTTCAAATGTAGTGTGTCCAGGCCTCTTGAAAACTTGGAGTTGGACTTTGGTTCTCTTCTTCCTCTATGAGAGGGGGGTGGGGGTTGTTACGGTGGACATCCAACGAAGGATGGCCACTTTCCGTGTAGAGACTAAAGATAGGAGAGGATCGGAAAGTGCCCATGCTGATACGAACACCCAGGTAGCAGATGTGGTCCAGCATGTGCAGGGCAGACACAGGGGTGAAGGAATAGGCATGACAGCCATAATCCAAGTTATTTTGGACTTAGAAGTGCTAGAAACACCAAAAGGTGTGGCAGTCCACACCCAAATTGGTATGGGAAGAAACTTCAGGAGTGCAAGTCTGATGGTATGAAGCCTTCAGATGGGGAATCCAAGACATGCAAAAATCAAGTGAGGTCTAAAAAGTGGGTATTAGGGGCATTGGGGAATGGCAATCCGTAAAGAGGGAGAAATGATATACAAGGAATGGACCATATATAAAGTGTCAAGGAAAACCTGGGTTGCAATGGCCTGGAAGGAGATGGCATATTGGACCGGACGAAGATGGCCATGACCCAGCAAGGGGCTGCTTCGGGGACAGGGGTAAAAGAGGTCCGAGACTCAGTGGAGGCCGCAAGGGGGGCACCCTGATCTGGGTCTCCTGAAGTCAAAAGCAGACAGGGGAAAAGTCGCGGATGAAGAAGGAAGAGAGAATGAGGGGACGAGGGATCAGAGTAAGGAAATTTGGTAGAAGGGGCTGAATGCCGGGAAATGGCGATGGGCCATTTAAAGGATTGACAGGAAGGGGGACCAGTGGAGTTAGTTGGAGAGGTTGTATGGGCCGAAATGGTGGCAAAGTTTCGGGTGAATGGATAGACGGAGAAGATACTATGGAAAGGGAGTAAGAGGGGTTAGTGGTAGAGAAAGTATGGTCTGGGACAAAGGACGGATGGAGAGGACACCACACAGGAGGAAGACGACAAAGAGGCCGATGGAGATGTAAGGAGTGAGAAGTCGGGGCTGGAGCAAGCCTGGAACTGGAGGATTGGGAGAAGGGCAGTGCAGGAAGCTAAGGGGAAGCCTGGGATGTAATGGTGTCAGCAGGTTGCAAAGGGCGTAAAGTGTGCAAACAAAACACAGGCTCTTGCCTCCTGGAAGCTGGCCTCTCACTCAAATAAGTAGGTCGGACAGGAGGAGGAGAAGGCAGAATAGTCACCCTGGCAGTTAGCAGTGAAGGGGATTAGAGCAGATGAGGAGAGTCAATATGTAAAATTTGAGATGAATTGAGAAAATTTAGATGTTCTGAAAGATTTAAATATCTGGAGTACTTCACTAACAACTGATGATATATGGTTGCAAAATCCTTGTTTGGCATGGCATTCTACATGGCTAAGAATAAGTGCTCAAATAGATTCCGTTTGAGACAATTTACGTCATTTATATTACTTAGGTATCGGGTATTTTCTTTGACGAGTTTACATCTTGTCGAAAACTTTACTTTGAGGAAATTAAAACTTTGTTATAATTAAATACTTTTTAATTAATACAATTGAACATTCTTAATTTATCTTGCTTACTGCATTATTTAAAGTGTAGTACAATCATCACTTTCATTTATAGTATTATGTAAACTTTAAAAGTTTAAATATATAATTAATAAACAAAGATCTCATGGTGAGTGAAAATAATTGATTAGATAACTTACATACTTTTTATATAACTTACTTGTCATGTGCATGCTTCACATAATTTACAGATTATCAAAACTTTCACTTATACTGTATTTCAGGAAATTAAGAGTTTATAAGTTAATGAATTTTGCTTAAAATTATTATAACCTTGACTCTTGTCAGTTTTTTTAATAACTCCAAAAGGTTGCGCATGAAATTCAGCAGTGTAAAAGGCTCTCTTTCACATTTAGTTGTACCTATACTACATATAGCCAACACAATAAGGAAAGGAAAACAATTTTTGTGGGATGTTACAAATAAGAGTGTAAACTTCTAGAAGTTTAAGTCTTCCTCCCACCAAAACCATCATTTTGGTAGGTCAGTATGTTTGTATATTGGGACCTAATTTATACTGTATAATCATATTTTAGTTAATAGTCATAGTGTAGCCTAGACATGCAGTCATAATTTGTGATGAATAATTTATGAAGTACGATTGGTGTAATTGTGTTCCAGGCAAAGAGTATATTTGGATGGGTACAGTTTACAGACCTCAAAATCAAACACAAGAAGTTGATGGTAGTATGGTTCAAGAAATAAATAAAGGTTGTAGTGGTAGAACATTAATTATGGGGCATTTCAACCTGCCTCATATAGACTGGAGCCTTTTGGAAGGAAATAATAGGGAAGGCAATTTCTTCACTGAGTGCTGTGAATGATCACTTTCTAATCAATTTGTAGATAAACTAGGGATCAAGCAATCTTAGATTTGTTTCTTTCCAATGATCATGAAGTTATTAGAGAATTTGCAGTAGGAGAGACATTAGGGAGTAATCATTTGAGCATACATTTTAAGATAGAATTAAATAGGGATCTGGTCAACAATAACCATTGAGTTCCTCAATTTTCAAAGGGTGACTACAGTAAGTTTAGGAAGTCATTAGGTTCAGCAAAGTGGGATAATGAATTTGCCAATAAAAATGCTATCAAGATATGGTCTAGATTCACAGAAATTTTAGAGGATGTACAATGTAGGTGCATTCCTTTGAAAACTGTTAAGAATAACAAGATTAGGAAACTTTTGTGGTGGAATAGGGAAATAGATAAAATGATTAAAAGTAAAAAAAAAGGGCATTCAAGGAATTTAAAAACAGCGATTGTATTTTGGACTTGGATACTTATAGGCAGTTAAGAAATAAGCCAAATAGTTTGATTAGGAAGAGGAAAACGTAAAAATAAATATAATAATTAAAAGCATGATAGGATTGGCCCAAAAGGATAATGATAGGATATTTCTACAGATCTGCAGAAGCTAAGGCTAACTAAAACCCCAAGATCCACTTTAAGGTTAGCCTGAGAGAAAGAAGAGAGCAGGGTGTCAAAAGAAGAGAATAGCGAGTTAAAAGGAGAGAATAAGGGGTTAATTAAGTAGCAAAACCTATCATCCATGGGTTAACATTCATTCAGAAAGAGAGAGAAAGAAAGACTCACCATCATCATCCACCAGCCACTGCCAACAAGTCGGAAAAATAGTACTAACTACATTTAAGTTCGTGTCTAAATTTTTTTTTTAATATAATTTTATTGCTGGCATATCACATGCCGGCATTAACTGTCAACAGACTCAAACCTCAACCATTACCCCCAAGAGCTCCTGTTGTTAATTGTTTTATTATTTTAAATGTTAATATTTTTAAAATGCATATCTAAATGGATTTTAAACATATTAACACTGATAGAATTCACAAAGGATGCAGGAAGATTATTCCACTTATCAATTACTTTAAACGTAAAAAGGTTTTTAGCAATGTTAGTAATGAAACGTCTGCCATGTAATTTAAACCCATTATTGCGAGTATTGCTATTATTGAAAATGAACAATGTCAAAATTTACGTTATCGATTTTATTAACAATTTTGAAAACTTCAATAAGCTCCCTTTAATCTCCTAGTCTTGAATAAATGCAAGTCTAACACTGTAATCCTATCTTCGTAAGACTTGTTGCAGTGACTGAATTAGTTTCATGGCACAGCTGAACCCTTTCCAACATATAATATCCTCATGCAAATACAGGCACCAAAACTGAATGGCATATTCTAAGTGAGACCTGACTAGGGACTTGTAAAGTGGCAATATTCTTTGATTTAAATTCAAAATTACGTGCTATGAAGCCTAACATCTTATTAACTTTTGCGCAAGACTCCAGGCACTGGTTCCTAACTTTTAAATCCTTAGATTTTGTATGCCTAAATCAACTTCCTCATCAATACTCGCTAACTGTCTATTGTCCATCATGTACGTGTAATTATTGTTACGAGAACCTATGTGCAAAACTTTACATTTGTGTACATTAAATTGCATCTACCACTTATCCATCCACTCCATAATCCTATTTACATCATCTTGGAACCTATTTCTATCATCCATAAGAACTTTACCACCTATTTTAGTATCATCCGCGAATTTTGACACATTACTGGTCAAGCCTACATCTATGTCATTAATGTAGATTATGAATAGCAATAGGCCTAACACTGAACCCTGAGGGACACCGCTACCTACATCCAGCCACCCAGATTCTCTACCATTAACAACGACCCTCTGTTTCCTGGCACAAAGCCATTCCTCTAACCAGTTAGCTACCTGACCGTGTATACTGTGTGGTTTAACCTTCACAATTAATCTTCTATGCGGAACTGTATCACATGCTTTTTTAAAGTCTAAATAAATAACATCAGCTACTCTATGCCTATTGTATTCTTGCACTATTTAGTTATAAAACTAAAAAATTAGTTAAACAAAATTTATGGCATTTAAACCCATTCTGACTACTACTAATTAAATCGCGACTCTCTAAGTAATCGCTGATACGATCCCTAACTACGGATTCCAAAAGTTTACTGCCAATTGACATTAAGCTAATAAGCCTATAATTGCTAGCTACTGTGCAGTCACCTTTTTTAAAGATGGGCATAACGTTAGCTAATTTGAAGTCTTCAGGAATAATCCATGCTTTCAGGGACTTATTAAAAAATTTTTGTTAATAGGCCTATGATATCTTTCAAATGTCTAGGATAAAGCATGTCAGTGCCTGGAGCCTTGCTAAGTTTTAGGTTATTGATATAATGTGCACTCTCACCCTTGTAAACAGTTATTTCATTCAAAATAGTCTCGCTACTAAATGGAATATCATCATCCATGTTGGGGACATTATTCACGTCTTCTACGGTAAAAACTGTCACAAAAAAGTTGTTAGAAATACCCATCATCACTTGAGTGTCAGAAGCCAAAGCGCCATTAGCATCCACTAGAGGGTCTATGTTATCTTTTATCGGCTTATGATTATTGACAGTCAAAAAACTTTTTTGGATTATGCTTACTATCCGCAAATATAAGTATCTCAAAATTACACTTAGCATTCCTAACAGATCTTTTAACCTGATGCCTAAACTCGATACATTTATTAAAGTTACCTACTGTGCCATTGCGCTAATGAAGTCTATACGCTCTGTTATGCTCATTTATGAACTCACCAATTTCCCCAGTCCACTGCTCGGGCCTACGAGGAATAAACTCCTTTTGATATTCAAAAAACTTTCTTTAAACGCCTCCCAATGAAAATTTGTGTCATTGCCCATAAATAAATTATCTCAGTCCACTACTCTAATCCTGTCCGCAAAACTATCAAAATTAGCCCTAGAAAAATCAGGGACTTCTATTACATTACTATCCTTACTGTTTTCTATCAGTAGCTTAAACCTAATAAGTTGGTGATCACTACATCCCAAACTCTCACTTACTTCCAAACCTTCAACTATGTTTTCGTCATTTGTCATCACCACATCTAAAATATTGTCACCTCGAGTTGGTTCAGTAACCATCTGTCGTAAAAAATTATCTTCCATGAACTCAGTCAGTCTCAAACCCTCATCATTACCAGTAAAATTCTCGTAATTAATGTTAGGGCAGTTAAAATCTCCAACAATTATACTATCCTGATTATTAATAAAGTTCCCAAGAAGTGTGTAAAATCTAGTATCTGTATCGAGGGTTTGAACAGGTCTATAAACAACGAAATTAAAGCTGATACGACATGCCATAACTTCAATGCACATCGCATTAATTGCTGCTGGGAAATCTATCTTAACCTCAATAACCCTAAAGGAATTACGAATTATAACAAAATGCCACCACCAATCCTATGTAACCTATCATTAGTAAAAAGTTTAAAACCTGCTATATCAAGTTCCCCAACAAGTCCCAAATCATGGTATTTAACCACATTTTGGTTATTGCAACTGTATCGTAGTTCCCAGAATGAAATATCACTTTAAATTCATTCAATTTATTTCTAAAAGTACGTGCATTACAATAAAAGATGTTTAAATTTTTTTACCATGGACTGGCATTTTAAACTATTTTTCACATTGGGCCAGCATTTCCTGGACCCACAACATTCAAGGGCTTCAACCTATACAACTTTTGAATGTTATCATCGATTAACCTACCTCACCTAGCATTCCCTATTTCATTGAAATGCACCCCCCATCTTTTATAAAAAAGCTAGGATCACTAAATTCTGACTACAGCTTTACAAAGGGTATATTTTCCTGAGCACAAATCTTTTCTAGCTTACTGTTCAAAAATATTGTTTTTTACATAATCCTAAGACCTAAACCGTGTCTACAGGTAATACCAAGAACTAAAGGCCTGTCTGGTAGAGAGACCCTCCTCCTCTTGGTTGGATTCCATTCAATGAACTCCTTATCCATATGATGCACAATGGAGTCCCCAATTAACCCCTTAATGATGGGTGGCATGCCCGTCATATGAGCACTGAAAGCCTCACACCAATATAATGGCTTCCCGTCATTAAGGGGTTAAAATCGTTTCCACCTCATTCACATCCCTATCCAACTGGGCCAAATGGTTCGAAACCTTGATAGGGGGGGATTCCTATCACCTAACACAGGGGTGCTCACACCCGTGCCCACGGGCACACATGTGCCCGCCATGGATTTGAATGTGCCCGCTGGTTTATTTTGGAATAGCCGGCCTAAATGAAATCTTAACTGGCAATATAAAAATTACTAGAAATGAATTTTTACATGCGAGCAGAGTGCTCACATACATGTTTAAAACATGTCTGAAACCATTGCTTTGCTCCGCCAATTTCTGTGTCGCTTAAAGCGACGATTCTATTTCAACGGATATAATGAATCGAGTTGGCTGATTGGGTGTTTCGTGAAAATACAACCAATCAGAAGGCATTTTAGAAACGACTCACTAGGCTTTCTGTGTCTTTTCAAATTTTTATTGATTTTATAAAGATGAGTGGGTGGATCGATATTTAGTTCCGCGTTTGACCTGTCCGCGTGACCTTGTGTGTGGATGCGAACATGAAATGTGTCTATTTTTTAGTCGTTTATTACGTAATTTGACGTTTTCACATTTAGTATTAAAAGTTTAGCATCATGTCGACCGTTCACCCGTTCGTGTCATCTTGTGTGTGGATGCGAATTTGAAATGTCTATTTTTAAGTCGTTTTTTACGTAATTTGACGTTTTCACATTTAGTATTAAAAGTTTAGCATTATTTCGACCGGCAGCGTGTCCGATTTTGAAGTTTCAAGTGGTAAAAGTTCAGCCTCTGATATTAGTGGCTAGATCGCAAAATATTTTTTTTAAAAATTACATTATTTAATTTTATTTTTATTGACAGGGCTTCATAATGGCGACACGAACCAGTGATAAGACTATAAGGACGTATAATTTCAAAGTGAATGGGAAGATATTTACTTTTTCTCAACATAAATTCTAATGTATATGCTTAATATGCCAATCTACTCTAGCTGTTGCCAAAAAATATAATGTTGAAAGGCATTTTAAAGCTAATCATAATCATTATAAAACAAGATACCCAGTTAATAGTGAACTACGCAGGGCAAAAATAAGAGAATTGAAATCCCAACTTACCAGCCAACAATTGGTTTTTACAAAGAAAATTGAGAAATCAAAGGCAGCTACCATTGCATCTTTCCGAGTGTGTCACAGTTTAACGAAGCACATGAACCTTTTGATGATGGTGCATTGTAAAGAAGCATTTTTGGATGCAGCAGACTCGTTGTTTGATCAGTTTAAACAAATCTGACTAATCTCCGCTATTAAAGACATGCAACTTTCCAGACCCACTGTTACACGACGAACAGAAGAGATGGGTAAAGATTTAAAAATGCAGTTAAAGAGAGACTAGATGAGTGTATTTCCTTTTCGCTTCAATTCGATGAATCAACAGATGCTACTGATACTGCGCAATTATGTATTTTCATAAGAATGGTATTTAAAAACATGACTGCTAAGGAGGAGTTGCTCAATATCATACCATTGAAGGGGAAGACTCGGGGACAAGACATCTTCAAAGTATTTAAAGAGTTTACTATTGAGATAAATCCCATTGAAAAACTTGTAGCCATTACCGGATGGAGCTCCGTCAATGATTGGTTGCAATTTAGGGTTCGTTAGTCTTTGTAAGAATGACAGATTTTCCAAACTTCCTTAATTTTCATTGCATAATTCACCAAGAGGCACTCTGTAGTAAAAGCTTGAACATGGAAGACGTTATGGATATTGCATATAAAATTGTAAATTCTATCCGTGCTAAAAGTTTACAAAGACGTCTCTTTAAGAATCAATTAGAAGAAAGCAATTCTGAACATACAGATCTTTTATTGCACACTAATGTAAGATGGCTCAGCAGGGGTTATTTTTACAACGATTTAGGGATTTACTGACTGAAATCAAAGAGTTTCTGGCTGTAAGAGGTGATAATTATAATCAGTTGGAAAATAAAGTTTGGTTACTTGATTTAGCTTTCTTAACTGATATTACTGCTAAATTGAGAGACCTCAATGTTGAACTCCAAGGCAAAGATAAAACATTGCTCAAATGATTAGTGCTATAAATGCTTTCCAGCATTCTCTAAAACTCTATTTGTCACAACTGCAACGTTCGGAACTGAAACACTTCCCTAATATGTTGACAGAGCTACTTAACCAAGAAAATAATTTTGAGAATTTTAACAAAGACCGTTATGCAAAAGAGATAGGGAATCTCATTCAACAATTTGAGCAACGTTTCATAGACTTTGAAAAATTAAAACCTATTGTGGAATTTGTGGGGTTTCCATTTGAAGAAAAAGTTGATATGAGGAAATCGCAACAAAATATCAGCATTATTTAAATTGGATATAGCTAACCTAGAACGAGAAGTTTTATTCCTTCAAAATGATCTGGAAATTAAAACAAGGGCCTTCAGTACCAATTTTTGGAGCTTATTTGCTGAAGAAAAATATCCTCTGCTGAGAAAATGTGCTATGTACTTGACCTCAATTTTTGCCTCCACATACCTTTGTGAATCAGCATTTTCCAAGATGAAGATGCTTAAATCAAAGTACCGGACTGTTTTGACAGATGAGCACCTTGATGACTGTTTAAGACTAACAGTTACCAATTACACGCCAAATTTCAAAGCCCTTGCTGAATTAAAGCAGTGTAAGCCATCAACTAGCAATTAAATGTGAGTATTATCTTCTATCACTTGTATTTATTTTTAGTTCATAAATTAGGGGAAAATTTTGGTGTTTGTGCCCGCCAAAGATAATAGTTAGCAAATTTTGCCCTAAGGTCTCCGAAGTCTGAGCACCCCTGACCTAACATATGTGGCCTAGCTCCACCCTTAAATACTCTAAATCTCTCCCTGTCTACTAATCTTGAGCCTAACTTAACCCTTTCCTTAACTCTATCTAACCTTCCTGATAAGCTACCTATACTAGAAACTAGGTTCCTATCTTCACCCTTCAACTTACTAACAATGAAGATGTTATTACAGGTTCCGCCTTCATCAACCATAAGCCTTCCCCTGCCCTCAAGTTGTCCCATCACCTCACATACACTACATTTTAAATCCATTATCTCTTTACTCAACTCACAAAAGAACCAAACCAATCTCTTTGTAATTGCCATAGGACCACCGTTGTAATCTTTGAAATCAGTATACCACCGATTAACCCCACACCTAGCACAGGACACTTTCTGCGATGGCATTGCGCAAGATAAAGTAGTTAATGTTTATAACAATCACAAGTTTAAATTAAATTAAGCCAGCACACTTTGAAAACTTCTAAATCACTAAAAATCACAAATATTCAGTTACTTAACTATAACCAATGTGAATATAAATGCAAGTATATAAAATTCAGAACTTTCCAACAGTAAATTTATCAGCAACATCCAAAAGTAGAAACACTATCAGAGAACCCAGGGGAATGTGTCTGCTCAGTAAGGAGTCTGGCTGATTTAAAAGGGATCAGGATATTGTTGGTATTTTTAATGATTATTTTTACCCTGTTTTTACTGAAGAAAGTTTAAGTAACTTTGATTTTAATTCTTTAGATTTTGTAAACTCAGCATTCTCAGTATCCTATTCATATCACGAAGGATGATGGTGGGCAAGTGATTCATACAATGAAGTCAAACAAAGCTGCTGGACCTGACAATATATTTGCTAGGATTCTTAGAGCAGGGAAGGATAGTTTAGCATGTGAGGAACTAACTAATGGAAATGATGTAGATGTTATTTATTTGGATTTTAGTAAGGCATTTGACAAGGTTCCACATAGGAGACTTCTGTATAAATTAAAAGCTAATGGGATATCATGGGGTCATTCTCTGTCAGATCAACCAGTGCCTAACACCCTCATCTCTCAGATTTTGCTGAAATTTGGTTTATAGGGAGTTTGTGGGCCCTGAATCCATTTCTGAAATTATAAGGTCAATCCAACCAACGGTTCAAGAGATATGACCTCGGGAAATTTGAGGTCACTTGCGAGGTCACTAACATTTGGCGACCCATAACTTGGGTAATAATGGTCACAATTATATAAAAGTATATATATTTAGAATCAGAAAACGACAAGGAATCCAAATATGCAAGTTTTAGAACTCTAGGTTGAAAATAAAAAAGTTACACTAACCAAAATTTGAGGTCACGATTTGACCTCTGGGGTATCAAATGAGAATTTTTTTTTTAAATGTAAAAAATGAAGGCATAGGCATTGGCTATTAGAATCAGCAAAAAAAAGTTTGTTTATGTTAGTATTTTTCATGTAACTAACATATAAGTGAACACCATATTCATAAGTTGTGCGTCAATTCTACCTATTTTTTCATACTTAAGCTCATAATTTGACCTATAGAAATTAAAATTACATTTTTTTATAGATATAAAAACAAAGGCAAAAAATGTAAAATTGTATTTCACTGCTAATCTACACTGGCAATAATAGTTATAATAGTGAAAAGGGAAGACCTACTTAGAGGATTCATGTGCTAGCCTAATACAATTTTTGCATGCTCGATGCTCTCATCAATTTCTTTTTGTGGAAAAATGTATTGAATTCTGCTGCCTCCTCTTAGGGTAGGACAACTCATTACAGTTAATATATGATGTCCTGGCACTGCACATGAATCCTTGTTTGATGGAATAATATGCACTTGACATCTTTCAAATCAGCTGTAGTTACAAAGAAAAAATTTATCTTCTTGCTCAAGTTTTCTTCACAAAACTGAAACATGTGTTCTGGTGTAAGAATTTGCCTCTCTGTAGTTCTCTGCAAACTGGCACGAGCAGTAGCTCTTTTCACTGTTCCTCCAATCCCATCACATACATTTTTGCCATAAAATGTAGCAAAGAAGTGCCATTCACAAGACAGACCAAAATCCTCTTCATGGTAACAGAGATTTGTGAAGTTGTATCTGTTCTTATATTGGCCAGCACATCCATCTGAGAAATAGTGCACCTTCTTCAATTGTGGGCATCTGAATTTAACATATGTCATAAGCTTCAATATGAATGAGTAAACCATTATAGTGTTGTGTTTTAGTGATGCAGATAAGAAACAGACACTAAAATGGCTAAGTTCCTGGTCTGCAGATGATCTATTTTTTTTTTTTTTTTTTCAGGAAGAACCGATTCGCCTCTATTTAAAGGGCATATCTCAGCGGAAAAACAAAGAAAAAGTGAGAGGAAAGACAGAGGAAAAAGAAAGGGTGGAGGGGACAGTCGAAGTGGAAAAAGACCAAGGATGACAAGGACTGCAGGGTCGAGCCCCATCATCCTTGGGTGCTAGGGCCGGGAGGGCACACGTGAAACCTCCAGGAACAAGCACGTACAAACGAGCACAAAGAGCACTCAAGAGCACGAGCTTAGAACCCCCTTGCGGGGACAGATGATCTATAATAGATGACAAAAGGGTGAACTGTACACTGTGAATTGTCCCAGTGAAACCCTTGGGCAGCATCCTGGACAATGAAAGAATAATTCTCAGAGAAATCACCTACTATAACTACCTCGCTCTGAGGTGGTAGTGTTTCTTTCAACTGCTTGAAGTACTGTGATTGTTGCTGAGCAACAAAGTGATGACGAACCATGCAGGAGCGGGATATTTTCATGCTTAGGGATGATAAGTATTCATGAAGTGGCTCCACCTTATCAACCATTGTACAACGGTCAACAGTCACCCATTGCTTGTAAGATATTTCATTTGGAGCTGATTTCACACTGTCAAGTAACTCAAGAAAATCCAGGACACCCTCTTCTCTTGGGCAATCATTGCAAAGTTGCATCATGCAAGTCTCTCTTTCTGTACTGCAGACACTGTAATCCATAAGATCCTTGTATGAAAGACCTCTTTCTCCCAATGCAGCCAGCTGCAATTTTGGATTTTGATGGTATGTGCAGACACAGACAGAATGAGTCCCACCACTACCGGCAAGCACACAATATGATGGCCGTAATTTTGCAAATGTTGAAAATCCTATTTTGGGATTCTTTTCATAATTTTTATATAGTTCAAACATCTCTCTTAAATTCCCGAGGACCAATCGTTTTTGCACCTTCATTGCACCTTCAGCACTGATAACTTTCACGCAATCCTTTTGGCCAGGACACATACGACTAACCTCTTCTGACTCATAGAATCTTCTAACTATATCTTTGTGTTCTTCAGATATCACTTTTCCTTTGCTCATTAGTGGAATCTTCGGAAGGATTCCATGTTCTGATTTAAGTGAACGGCTTCTTTTCACCATGTATGTTGTAGTTTGAAAGAAACTAGCTGTTTTTTCAATTGTGTATGGTGAGTGTGTCAATATTTGTAGTTTGTGATGGTGACATTTGCTCTCCAGGAATGACTGTTTCAATTCATTCATTAATTTGTCTAGATGTTTTTCAGATTTAGTTTCAGGTTTTGAAGTATCACTTACCTCCTCGGTAATTTGAACACCATAACTGAGTTCTAGCCTCTCCTTCAGGTGTTTCTGAGCAGATGATAGCTTAACACGAGCCTTGCGCTTTTTCTGGCTTAATGACAGCCCTTCTGAAAAGAACAGAAAAAAAGGTTTCACACACCTGAATATTAGTAATTAAATATTAATTATAGTACCTTAAATGCTATATAATTGGCTATATAGTAGATCAAACAGACCTTGTAGTAAAGTATAAGTTATTATATTAATTTATTACTTACTTTTTTTAACTGGTGTTTGGTCCAGAAATGCTAGAACTGGTTCAACTGAAGTTGAAGGATTTTCCTTTATCAAGCATCACTGTCATTGTCCAGATCTTGAATTGAAGAGATGTTACTCAAGCCACTGATAGTAGATGATTCATTTGAATCCTGCTCAGACTCGTTGTTTTCAGTGGTACTAAGTATAGTGGGGTTTTTCATTATCAGTGTCCAGCAGTTCACACACAACAATGAGTCTTTTTTCACTCTTCCAGCACATTTTTCAACAAGTACATCAGTCACTTTTCTAAGATTGATTGTTATGCGTTTCTTGTGTTTTTGAATAGGGTCCTGGCAGTATTTCAAGTGCTGAACCATTGTATTTTGATCTGTAAAGATATAGGATTTACAATTAGGTAATATATATTTTTTAGAAAATATATAGCTATACACACTTAATATTTTAGGCCTTGATAGTCTCTGAGGCTCATTAAAACACCATACCCACAGTGCTGGCTGGAACTGTACTAACCTGTAGACAAGGAATTTTGCAACTATCTGTGTTGATTCTGCACTTAGACAAGTAGCAACATGTTTCAACAGGTTTGTTTAGGCTACATGTGAGCTTAGTCTTCCCCTTTCACTATTATAACTATTATTGCCAGTGTAGATTAGCAGTGAAATACAATTTTTATTAAATTCTTGGAGCTTGAGGTCAAATTGATAGCTAAGATATAAAAATTCCTTGAAATGACAAGCAATTTATAAATATGGTGTTCACTTATAAGTTAGTTACATGAAAAGTACCAACATAAACAAACTTTTTATGATTGTTTCTATTAGTCAAGAACTCTGACTTTGTTTTTTATATCTAAAAAATGTAATTTTAATTTCTATAGGTCAAATTATGAGCTTAAGTGTGAAAAAATAGGTAGAATTGATGCACAACTTATGAATATGGTGTTCACTTATATGTTAGTTACATGAAAAATACTAACATAAACAAACTTTTTTTGCTGATTCTAATAGTCAATGCCTATGCCTTCATTTTTTACATTTAAAAAAAAATTCTCATTTGATACCCCAGGGTCAAATCGTGACCTCAAATTTTGGTTACAGTGTAACTTTTTTATTTTCAACCTAGAGTTCTAAAACTTGCATATTTGGATTCCTTGTCATTTTCTGATTCTAAATATATATACTTTTATATAATTATGACAATTATTACCCAAGTTATGGCTCGCCAAATGTTAGTAACCTCGCGAGTGACCTCAAATTGCCCGAGGTCATATCTCTTGAACCGTTGGTCGGATTGACCTTATAATTTCAGAAATGGATTCAGGCCTCACAAACTCCCTATAAACCAAATTTCAGCAAAATATGAGAGATGGTTGGTAGACAGAAAACAGAAAGTAATTCTAAATGGTCATGAATCTGGGTGACAGAATATACAGTACCAGAATTTGTTACTCATATACCATAGTTAAAAATGATGTTAAATAGTTATACTACTCAGTAAAATGATAAAATAATTTTATTTTAGTTTCATAACTTGAATACGATATTTAAAGTAATTGTTTTTCCTTATATTGAAGGTCTTTTCTTTCTTCAATAAGAGAGAACAAAAATTTTCATTAAAATTTCAAGGTCCTGGTGGCCTATTTGAATAAAAAAAAATAGATATATATACATTTTGGGTTTATAAAAATATTAAGATAAAATCAACACAATAAGATTGTTTAATATATAAATTATAAACTACAACTTAATATAGAATTACTATTAATATAGAGTAGGAGATTACAATAGTTTATAATATTTAGAGCTTAGCTAGAGAAAATGTGAATTTATGGGCAACTGAACTAATTAAGCCTTGCCTTTTTTGTGAATGGAAAACATTTTTATACAATTACACTTTGAAATGGGTAGAAATTAACATAAAGAGTGTATTTTGTATGTTAAATTTTCAATAAATATATATTTTTTTTAATAAAAATTTTTAAATTTGAAAGAATCTGGCTAAATTTGGCAGATGCTAATGCTGATTAATTGGTACACCACTTTTAGAAATAATGAAAATTTTAATTATGAGATGTGAGGAAACTGGTTACAGCAGTGGTTCCCAGCCTTTTTACTATGGTGGCCCATATATATATATTTTTTTTTTCTTTTGTAATATATCTGACTTATTTTGAAGCATTACAAACACTAGTTGTGACCCACTAGAAAATCCACCATGGCCCACTGGTTGGGAACTTCAACCTATGGGTTAGAGGATGTTAGACAAGAAAAAGATTTTGGCATTATAGTTAGTGCTGATATGAAATTTTCTAAGCAGTGTTCAGAGGCTAGAAATAAGGCAAATAAAATGTCGGGTATTATGAAGAGGAATGTTAGTTACAAGAGTAAGAAAGTCATCTGTAAATTATATAATTCTTATGTCAGGCCTCACTTAGAATACTGCATTCAAGCTTGGTCTCCTCACCTCAGTCATGATATTGATATGCTTGAAGGTGTGCAATGTAGGGCAACCAAGCCTATCCCTAACCTTAGAAGATTGGAATACCGGGATAGATTAAAGGAACTTGGCATATTTAGTTTTGAGAGATGATGTATAAGGGGAGATATGATACTGGTGTTCAAAATGATCTTAGGTTTGGACAACTTAGATGTAACTTTTTCTCACTAGATGCTGATGGGATAATTTGTGGGCATAAGAAAATTGGAAAACAGACTTATAGATTTGGTCTATGAAAATACTTTTTCAGTCATAGAGTAGTAGATTTTTGAAATGACTTACCATATGATGTGGTAAACAGCTCAGTTAATTTTAAGAAAAATTTGGACACTCATGAATGAGACAGTTTGTAGACTGTAAATAGTGTATGTTCTGAGCTAAGTTATGTAGGCTACTTTGGGTATAGTAAATAGTTGTATGTTAATAAGCTGACTTCAGACTAATGTTTTGCAAGATGATATAAAATATAGCTCATGACTTGGATAACCCTGATAGGCCCAAATGACTTCTTGTTTTCCAAATGAAATGTAATGTGAAATGGTTTAATGGTATGAGAAATGAGAATGTTCAGGAAAGATATGGAGTGAAAATCATTAAAGATGAGGAGGAGGATAGGTATACTGCATCAGTATCGTCATATGGAGAGAATGAACAATAAAAGTACTGTATTATAAAAAGGGAGTACAAAGGCATAAGTAGTAGAGGAAGACCACATAAAAGTGTTTCTTTAACATGTGGCTGCAACTGCTGTGTATATATAAAATGGATAAAGGTTTTCTCCTTAAGTGCTGTATAACCTTTTTGTAATATATTAAAAGTTAACTTCATAATTGCAAGTAGTATCGATGTGGTCTTACAAAATTTCAGCAAATTACTAGAAGGCTTTTTTCCAAAATTAGGGAAAACCTTTTGCTGTTAAATAAAATTGTTTTCATTGTATCAAACAGCAGAAACTTTTACTTTTTAATGTTCAATAATACTTTATATTTATAGTAATTGAGGGAAAATTACAGTTAACTTTAAATTACAATTGCCTTTTTCAATCAAAACTTGAACCAGGGCATACTGGAAATAGAACTTTTACACATATACAGGGTGCTTCAAAAAAAATGTTACCACTTGTATAGCACTAATATTCTGAGGGAAATGTATCTCAAAGCAGTTAACAAGGCATTTTGATGATTCAGAACTTGCGTTGATGTTCATGGCAAGCATGTTGAAATCCATGGATAAATATATAAACACAGTATTGAAATATATTTTTCTAAGCACCATATACAGGGCGTCCCAAAAAAATGTATACACACTTTAAATAATTATAAAGGCAGTGTTTATTAAAATACATTTCATTTTCAAAATGTAATAGAATCTACAGACATTATTTAATTGTTTTGTCAACGCCTGTTTTCAAACTGACATCCGTTCTGGTCCAGGCACTGCTGATAACGCGAAGCAATGGAATCGCAAACATCACGAAACATTTCGTTTGGTATTTGTGTGCATTCTCGTTCAATGGCTGCTCTCAATTCAGCGACTGTTGCAGGTTTTATAGCGTAGACTTTGTCTTTTAAGTATCCCCATAAAAAAAAGTCTAGTGGTGTGAGGTCTGGTGAACGCGGAGGGTATTCTACGAAACCCTTCATCCAATCCACATCCACATTGTGCCAAGTACCACTCGCAATGCTCCACTCTTCGGTCCGGATCATCTTCATTAATAGCATGGACTAATCTTGGAATGTAACTTTTCCATTGACAGCGCTTCAAAAATGTGTTGGACAGACGATTCTGAAATTCCTACCTCACGACTCGCTTGCCACACAGATTTTCTTGGACTTTGGTGATACGTTTCCAGTACTCTTCTTGCTTTGTGGGCTTGTCGATGTCCGTGGTCTTCCGGAACGCTTCTGTGGACATTCTGAACAGTTCCATCGGCTTCAAACTTATCTCTAATTCGAGTGATGGTAAGTCGTGTTGGTGGATCTGTTTGAAACTCCCTCCTAAACTGTCTTTGCACTTCAACTGCGTTTTCACACTTCCAGTAGCATTTTAGAATGAATTTCCTTTGTTCAAAGCTTAGTCTGACTGCCATTATTAATTCTAATGGGTTTAACTTGGAAAGAAAGAAACATCAATTGAGCTATCAGCTGTTAAAGTGTGTATACATTTTTTTGTGACGCCCTGTATATATATATATATATATATATATACACCGGGTGTGGCATAAGTCGATTTACAGAGAATAATGGAATCACTTTTTGAAGAATAATATTTATTACAGAAATTGTTCAAAGTGTCCTCCATCATGTTCAATACACACATTGCATCTTTGAATCACTGAACAACAAATAGGGAAGCACAGTTCTTTGTTATTACTGAACATCTCAAACTCTCGGCATATCAAAGTCCCAAGGTTTCTGGCCATTGACTCTATCTTTGGATTATACTCCACATTGAATAATCACTGTGATGTGATTACTCAATGTGGGGTATAATCAAAGCTAGAGGCTATGGCCAGAAACCTCAGGACTTCAATCACACACAGACTTTGATACATCAAGAGTTCGAGATGTTGAATAATAACATAGGACTGTGCCGCCCTATTTGTTGTTCAGTGGTTCAGATATACAAGGTATGTATTGAACATGATAAAGGACACTTTGAATAATTTCTGTAGTAAATGATAAATATTATTCTTCACAAACTGATTCCATTATTCTTGGTAAACCAACTTATGCCACACCCTGTATATATCCATCGAATGACTGCTGATGCATGGGTGATATCAGTGAAATGTGGTTATTTGTGACAGTCAATAATGATGTACTATTGATGCAACAATAAGTAGATAAAATAAAGTGCAATCAGCATTTCCAAAATACATTTTCCTAAAAGGTGACATTATGATGATGTTTCTGTACTTACTGAATAACAAATTTACATCAATACCCAGTTTCAACCTTATTTCAATATTTCATTTAGATTGCTATTTTGAAATTACTAGGTCACTGTCGCATGATCACATGGTTGCTTCCATTTCCTACTCTTTACATTTGGTACATTTGGCCCAGTTAAGTTTGCACACTTTGTAGTGCCCATTTCCCATCAGGACCTGGCATTCTGATACCAGATGTCTAATACTCTCAGCCTCATTGTACCATAATTTCTTATACTAGATCAACCAATATTTGTCATTCCTGCCATCTTCTTAAATGAGTTTGTTTTGAGTGCCAGGTCTTGTGCAACTATGGTCAGATGCTCACTATTGTATTGCACAATGCCTCACTTCAGCTATTCTAGGGCTCCCTTATTTATGTAATCCTTTTTTAGCTCTTGTATGCACCTAGCAGCTCACTTGTGCAGCTGCTATATATTCTTGCTTCCTTCTTGAATGGTCTTAACATATTTACTTTTACTTTTCTTTGCAATCTTTGTAACAGGCACCTCTGCACTTCCCCCAACAACTGGCTGAACACATTCTTCTCCAAAATGTTGCACTAGCTTAGTTACTGACATTTGCTGGGATAGAGTATTATCATAGTGTTTCCATACTATTGATATACTGCACAAGACTGACTGATGTTGAATGGTAACTGGCTTATTTGTGCCAAACTCCCCCCTCCCCACTTCCATGCTTTGGGGTAGGTAAATTCTGTCGAAACACTGATTCCTGTACACAAGTTTGTTGGTAGTAAGGATTTTTCTAGTTTTCACATCAAGCTTGTTTACTTCTGGCTGGGACCAATTGATTGCTGCTATGTTATAACTAACAACTGGAAATGCAAGCTGGTTTATTTATTGCAGCAATTTTATTTTCAGCTGTTAGCTCAGCTTTGCATATTTTTTGTAGTTGGTTCAGGTACTGTTTGGTGGGCCTCTCTCATTTCTTTGTGCTCCACTTAGATACTTTCCTTTATTCTTTGGTACTTTTAGATGGTCTCAATCTCAATACCCTCTGCCAATTCCATGTTCTTAGTTCTGACCATTTTGCCTTTCCTGATGGTACATTTTGAACATTTGTCTAGTCTAAACTTAACCTGTATATCCAATTAAACATTGGGGACTAATTGCAGTAACTGGTGGAGATACTGGTCTTGATTGGTGTACAGCTTGAGATCATACATGAATAATAAATAGTTTGTTGTTTTGTTTGGGTCCTGTCTTGACTTGCTTAAATTGTACCCTCTTAAGATTTTATGATTTACTCAATGGATTCAGGGGAATGCAGAAAGGCAGGGACAAGATGCTCTACCCCCAAAATATACTCCTCTGAATCTTTATATCAGGAATGCTCAACTTACCTTCCTCATAGTTTAAGGCAAGGGTTGGGAACCTGCAGCTCTGAAGACCCATTATCGTGACTCTTAAATTATAAATATATATCAAATACTTCAGTACACCATATATTATTCCATTTGTTTCAAATAATAATAATAATAATATTTATCATCATCATTAATAATAAAAATAGACAAGTTTCTTATATTAATTTATAATAAAAATAGACAAGTTTCTTATATTAATTTAAATATGTATTTATTGGTAACACATACACAGAAGGTTAACAAAAGTAAATAAACATGACAATGATTATCCTCAAGAACAAATGGCAAAGCTCATCAATGAAATGCCAGAATGTATCACCTTTACACAATGTAAAGGGGAAAGCACTATGCTTCTAAATATACTGATTCAATAAATCAATTATTACTTATTAAATTTTATTGTCAAATAAAAAATGGGGAGATTGAAGGTGTCTAATTTACTTTAGTTAACCCTCTCTATGCTTATTGCATTATAATTATTATTATAAAAATATAAAAAAACTGTATTTATACCTGCATCTCTCTCCTCTTCTTGCACTCTTCTATTACAGTCCTACTGATCAGCAACTGATCTTACATTCCTTCTGCTGCTCCTCCAGATAGCTATTTCTTTCCAGGTGTTCATACATTTCATCCTCTATCAACTTCATCAAGGAGTTTGTAGGGGTGTTGGAGGCAACATATTAGCCTATATTTGTTTGGGAGTTTTGTATCCAGAGATTTGGGTAAGAGGGTGGTGTGTGTCTAGTGGTAAACCATTCTAGTGACTCCTCTTCACCCTTCAACAAGTAGGTGAAGGTTGAATTGTTGAGATGGTGCAACCCTAAACTTGTTTGAACCAGAAGTATGGGGCATATCTGGACCTGGGCTTTTAAAATTAGAGAACTTTCCCAATTTAATTTTGAAATTTAGACCTGTGACTGCCATTTCTAGCATTTCCCATTTACTTTTCTTAACTTCCCTTATTTCCTCACAACCCATTCTACATTTTGGTTGTGTTGTTTTGGATTATCAACAAGATTTTGCAGTTATTAATTCTCTAATGAGATTCCCAGTAGAAATTTTTGATCTTTTCCTTTATAGCACCCCCAAATTCTTCTTTTCAGTGAGTAACATTTTTGACACAGGTTAAGTCATGATATTTTGTTAAAACTAATCAAAATATCATGACAACCTAACCAATCATCAAGGGTGTACACTAGGGTTATGACTTTTTAATTTTTTGTCATAAATATTGTTTCCTGTATCATCAATCGATGAACTTTTGCTTGAAAACAATAAAAAAGGGCCTAATTCCTCAGAATTAAAAAAAAATGTCACCCCGAAAGCAAATATAGTAAAGGGTGTCAGGAAATGATTGCCCCCCTGTAGAGCAAAAACTAGAAGAGATAGATAAAAACCGGCGAGACCACTTGAAAGAGCGTTAAAATCTGAATAAAAACCATTATATTCTATTCCTGTGATTTTAATTCTTACCATTTTTTTCCCCACAGAAACCATGGCATCATCTATTTTGAACGATTCAGAGACACTTCTGGGATCATACCCCCGTCGATTAATGGCCGTCAGAGCTGCAAATGGGGGCAACACCCAATATTAAAACAAGTGTTTTTTATTCAAAATTAAACGCTCTTTCGCGTGGTTTTGTGTTTTTTTCTATTCCTTTCAGTTTCTTCTGTACAGGGGGGGGGGGGGCAATCATTTCCTGACACCCTTTACTATATTTGCTTTCGGGGTGACATTTTTTTTTAATTCTGAGGAATTAGGCCCTTTTTTATTGTTTTCAAGCAAAAGTTCATCGATTGATGATACAGGAAACAATATTTATGACAAAAAATTAAAAAGTCATAACCCTAGTGTACACTGTACAGTTGACCTAACAGCATTCAATTAACCTAATTGGTTGGTTAATTTTTACATTCAAGTCTCATTCTGAAGTTGTAGGGCAGGATACTTTTGGAATTAATTGAATGCCTGGTTAGGTCAACTGTACACCCTTGATGATTGGTTAAGTTGTGATATTTTTGTTAGTTTTAATGAAAATATCACAACTTAACCTGTATCAAAAATGTTTACTAACTGAAAAGAAGAAATTGGGGGTGCCATAAAGGAAAAGATCTGAAATGTCTTGAATTTTCTGCAAATTGCTGATTGTAGTTTTGTTTCATATTGTTTTGCTTTGTTTTTAATTTGGTGGGTTGCAGCTTCGATTTCACTCTCGATATCTAGTTATTTTGTTGCAACTGGGCTGTAGAGGTGATAACATATTTCTACAAACTTCCTCCTCAGATTTCCTGCCTACTTGCTGAAGAAACTATATGCTACCTAGATTTGTGCAGTCTCCCATCTGAGCTGTGTCAGCTGTTTCTTGATTTCTGTTCTCCAGAAAGGATGTATGAAGGGTTTCCTCCTGACTGCAAGGTGGATGTGGTCTGTAGTTTGATATAATTATTATTTATTCAAATTCCTTCACGACATATAAGGTCATATGACAGAGGGGACCTACAGCTTTATGAGGGAGCTAAACCACAGGTAATGATATAATTTGGATGTTGAGGACATTTTCCCATCCAGCCACCTTCAAGACTCAATGTCACTCAACTTTGCTGACTGATAGGAAGAGAGCTCCTGCATGTACAACCCCAGAGAATAGTTTACTTGATTTAGTTTGTATATAGCAGTATTTACTCTGCTTGTAGTTGTTTGAAAGCTTGGTTTGTTGATGTATTTTTATTAATCCAAGGTGGTTTCTTAACCGTGTTCTTTATTTCTTCTATTTTGTTGGTTAATTCTCCTTCTATTTCTTGAGCAAGGTCTAGTGGTTTCTGCTGTCTCCTTCCCTAAGGAGAATCAGGCAGTGTAGAAGGCAGTGGGAAAGATGCTAGGGGAGATGGATGTGACTCAGAGGATCCTGGTGAGCTAGGCTGTGGGGTAGAGTTGTAAAATTTTGGGGTGTGGATTCCAGTAATGTGTAGATGGGATGATCCCTTAATTCCACTGAGCCTGGTGAGCCAGGCCAGGCTTTAATATAATGTCAGTCTTTCATATCTTTGTGTTAAGGGTAAAGGGTTTGTGATTTGTGTATACCAAGTGCCCATTCTCTTCCATGTACTGTACTGCATCTCATTGCCTGTGAACAATGTGCTTTTGTGTGATCAGTCAGCCTGATTCTTCTTCATTCCTTGCATTCTTTTCTTAGCATAGACCATGTCCCATACCAATACCCACTTCTCCCTTGTCTAGGCACTTTTCTTGATTTTATCTTTTTACTGGGTTTATTGTTAAAATTTGCCTCTTCTTCCCAGAGGGCATTTTCTTTGATGCACTGCATTTCATCCTGTGTATCTGTGAAGTTGATGTGTACTGTGGTTGCATTCTTTTCTGTTGGCAGATCTGCCTTACAAATTTCTTCAAGGATCTTACATCTCTGTCTGCCCGAGTCCTCAGACCTTGAGTATTCAAAACAGAACAAAATAGTTTTTCCTTAGTAATCCTTTGTTTGGTTGTAATGACACAAATTCCTTTTGTGGGCCATCACACATTGTTGGTGCTAAGGTTTGGGATCAACCTACGCTTGATCTAACAGGTTCCCCTGCAGGAGTTCTGGTGAATAGGGCTCTCCCACATACCTAGTTGGAAAAAGTTATATTACTGCTTACCTCACACCTAGCCTAGCACAGAAGCAAGTGAATTGAGCCTTTATATCCTAGGCCCAGTGCTTGGTCAGTATGAATTTTTTTACTAGAGTTTTCCAAACTTTAAAATGTTTGGAGATCTTCAACTCAGGGTCCTCTCACACACTGTATGTATTCCTTCCAATGCAATGCTTCACACTAGTCTCAAATGAGCTTTGGGATGAAAGCTTATCTATTACTGTAATGATGTGTTTTGGTTCAATAATTTTTGTTTAATATTTTCTTCTGTAATCTCATGGCCTGTGGATTTTATATTATTAAAATTTGTTGTTCATATTTTGTATTTATACGAGGCAGCACCCTAGTTCCAGCCCAGAACTAAATAAGTGCAACCTGTCTTTGAAATTACTCCTGAAGGTTCTCCTCAGGATAGTAACCATCTCTCATAGTGCCTCTTCTCCAGTGGTAAGTCTACTTCCTCTCTTTGCCCCTAGGAGTACTTTTTTCCTGTCTGCTGCAATTGTCATACCATAACAGAGTACTCAAAGAACATGATTTTCTACTCTTCTATGGTCCACTTGTTTGGACATGATTTTTCTTTTGTGTCCCATACATTGGTGGTGAATCTCCTTTGTCCCAACCCCAGAAGTCATAGTAGTAGACTAGTAGTAGTAGTGGAAATTTTTTGTTAGGGTTGAAACTTCTTGGTGAAGTTACCTCCTCATGGCTGTACTCAGCCAAACCCAGTGAGTTCTTAAATGAGCTTTGGGATGAGAATTTCTTGCTGCATTATAGGAACAATCTCCACATTTGAAAGATTTTTCCCACTTGGTTTATACTCTTTATGGTACTTTTTATAGCTGGAAGTGGGGCTTCCACCTGAAGCCAAACACTTCAACTATGTCTGAACTTGGCCTAGTGTTTGTTTAAGGAGGGTGACCATTCCTTTTAATGCCCCTGTTTAGATTTCTATGGCCTGGGGCTGTCTCATGGCTATCCTCATGGCTGTACTCAGCCAAATCCAGTGACTAAGGGACTTAAGTTGTGTGAGGAGCACAACTAGAAGGCAACTTGTGAGTTCTTAAATGAGCTTTGAGATGAGAATTTCTTGCTGCACTATAAGAACAATCTCCACATTTGAAAGGTTTTTCCCCAGTGTGAATTCTTAAATGATCTTTGAGATGAGAACTTGTTGCTGCACTATAGGAACAATCCCCACATTCAAAAGGTTGTTTTTCTCCAGTGTGAGTTCTTAAATGAGCTCTGAGCTGAGAACTTCTTGCTGCACTGTAGGAGCATTCTGTACATTGAAAAGGTTTTTCTCCAGTGTGAATTCTTAAATGAACTTTGAGATGAGAATTTCTTGCTGCACTATAGGAGCAATATCCACATTTAAAAGGTTTTTCTCCAGTGTGAATTCTTAAATGATCTTTGAGCTGAGAACTTGTTGCTGCACTATAAGAGCAATCCCCACATTCAAAAGGTTGTTTTTCTCCAGTGTGAATTCTTAAATGAGCTTTGAGCTGAGAACTTCTTGCTGCACTATAGGGGCAATCCCTACATGTGTAAGGTTTTTCTCCAGTGTGAATTCTTTTATGTCTTTTAAGAGCAGAACCTGTTGCTGCACTAAATAAACACTCCCCACATTTATAAGGTTTTTCTCCAGTATGAGTTCTTAAATGAGTTTTGAGGTGAGAACTTGTTGCTGTGCTATAGGAGCAAACCCCACATTCAAAAGGCTTTTCTCCAGTATGAATTCTTGAATGTTTTTTCACTTCAGAACCTGTTGCTGCACTATATAAACACACTCCACATTTATAAGGTTTTTCTCCAGTGTGAGTTCTTAAATGAGCAATGAGATTAGAATGCTTTGCTGCACTATAGGAGCAATCCCCACACTTAAAAGGCCCTCCCAGTGTGATTCTTAAATCTTTGAGCTGAGAACTTTTTACTGCACTAGCATCTATGGAGCAATTCCCACATTCAAAAGGCTGTCTCGATTATGAATCTTTGAATGCTTTTTTTACATCAGAACATTTTGTTGCACTGAATGAACACACCCACATTTGTAAGGTTTTTCTCCTGTGTGAATTCTTAATGGGCTTTGAGATGAGAATTTCTTGCTGCACTATATGAACACTCCCACATGTGTAAGGTTTTTCTCCAGTGTGAACTCTTTTATGTCTTTTAAGAGCAGAATTTGTTGCTGCACTAAATGAACACTCCCCCACATTTATAAGTTTTTCTCCAGTATGAGTTCTTAAATGAGCTTTGAGATGAACTTCTTGCTGCACTGTAAGAGCAGTCCCCACATTTAAAAGTTTTTCCTCCATTGTGAATTTTCAAGTGATTCATGAGACTTTGTTTTTCTTTGGTTTCATATGAACAAGCTGTGCACTTATATATATTTTTTTGCACAATGTTATGATTTTCTTCATTCTCACCATTAAACAAAGCACCAGCATATGTTGCACAGAATGCAGAGTTAATGTGTGGTTGTTCATCACCAACCAAAGAGATGTCAGAGTCTGATTTTTCTGTTACCCTTGAGTTCTGTTTGGAATGTCCCTGGAAATAAAATATATGAAATTAATTAACTACTTTACATAAAACAGGGTCAATTACTCTTGTTAAAGATATATTCAATGCTGCATGTTTTAGCCTGTATTGACAATGATGAAATCATCACTGACCAAAAACACATTAATGCCAATTCAAGTCACTCCTCACTCATTTCATGAAGCTCAATATTTTCCCAACTGAATTTCTTGGAGCATGATTTTAAGAGGAAAAAATTGTTTATTGCTTTAAGGGTACAGTGAATTTATTACTCAGATTATATTTGAATTTAAACTAGGATCAACTTTAAAAATCCTATTTATATTTTTTCAAATTCTTTAACTGATTAAATGTACATTGTACTGTGATTAGCTAAGACCATTAAAACAATAAGCTGTAAATAACAATCCTTTCTTGTCTCCTCCAAATGACAAACAATAATCTAAATTTGATTTGTGGGTAATGTGGGTTTAAACTTTAAATAGGTGAATGTACAATGTCAATAAGAGGAATAGAGCATTGTAGTTCACAATTATTGGAAAGCTGAATGTACCTAATTAATGTATATTATTACAAAATGAGGAACCACGGCTTTTAGGCAAAATTTCTATTTCTAATTGGAAAGTTTTGAGATTTAAACACTGTAGACATCCTTGTACCCTTCTTTATTCTGGCAATTTCAGAAGGGTACCATTTGCCTGTTAAGACTTTTTTTTTTTTAAATATTTTCTTAGAAAAAAAAAGCTGTCAAGACACATTCATTGCACACTTGCAGTACTGTAACACACTATTGATGTTACTCTGCTTGAATGAATAGTTTACAATCCAGGCTTTGTGACAAGTGTGTTGTCATGTTGGTAATGTATGAGCCATCACCATAAATTCCACTGCACTGTTGTCCAGAATGTTATATGCCTTGGCAGTCATTGTGCTCTTCATAAATAATAATGGCCCTAGTCCAAACTATCACACTGCTACCTCCATACCTAACAGTCAGGATAATGCACTGGACATCAAAGCATTCATGATGTTGCTACATGCAAACAGCGTGTAGCAGACTAGGTTTTCTCCTTATATGCAAATTTCTTCATCCCGGGAAATTCCTGAAAAATGAAGCCAATTCCCAGGATCCCGGGAAATCCAGGAAATGGTTGTATATTAAGGAGAATGGTAATTTTTTTTATTGTTCAGTGATAAAATACCCTTTTAGAATTGGGATAACCAATTACTTATGCCTAGATGACCACTTTTGCATTGTAATACTTGAATTGAGTTTACCAATCAGTGGTAGCTATTATTATTTATTAAACAATATTTATCATGCGTACTCAGGAATACAATAGTTTCATGTATTATGATGATTTAGTGAATGACATTAGTATGCCTTTTTATTTTTGATGTAGAAAGAATACTGAAAATTATATCTTTCTCCACATTTTTTAAACCCATTTTTTCTTCTTTTTTGATTCAGAGTTTATTATAAAAATAGCTAAACTGACTAAAATGAAGAAAATGAGCATTTTATGTATTTTCTTCCCTAAAAATAGCCCATAAAATGAAAATAATTATTTAGCATATTTTTAGCATAAAATGGAAACAGGTTTAGCATAATTTAGCAACAGGTTCAACATAATTTGGCTAAAAATTAAGTCATTTTAAAATTCCGGGATTTCCCAGGATATTTGTCCAATTCCGGGGATTTTCAAATCTAATAAAAACAGCTAGGACTGGGATCCCAGGAAAGAAACCCTAAGCAGGACTCAACTCATGGCTGCATTTCCAGTTTCATTTCTCAGTTTCAATAAGCCTTGACCCACTGTAGTCATCATTTTGCAATTACCGTATTTTTCGGTGTATAAGACTTTTTTCCCAAAAAAAGGGGTCTCAAATCACCCTGCATCCTATACACCGAAGGCCATAATATTACCTTTATATGGGCTAGAAGAACTGATGGATTTTTACAAAAATTCATTATCTCTTAGTCCCTCCTGACTGTGTATTGGTTTGGCCAATTTTACACTGGTTTCTACTCTTCCCAACCCACTGATAACAAGAAAAACAGTACGTATTGCATAATGATTTACTTTTGTTTCATAACATATAGTATAGTCTCCTGTATACTTAATACTATTTTCTTATAATGATTATGGGTGAAAGAAAACGTATCACCATACTTTTGATGGAGGGCTTTAACAAAAGTCAGCCTCACTGGTAGAAAATTACGGACATTTTCTGACAACTAGGCAGGGTCATAATTTTTTTCTGAAAAAAGGCCTTGAAAATAAGGGTACGTCTTATACACCGAAAAATATGGTAGTTGAATGATGGGGCTGTTTAACCTCCTTTGCAACATCTAATGTTATTTTGTCAGAGGTAAATGATGACACAATGTACTACAATTATTGTGTTGTGTTTTGCTAAAACTCTTAACTTACAATGTTAGCTCAGAACATAATCAAAGGAAAACTATTATAGCTTAATCACCAATAACAGTTACCTATAAATATAAGCATAATTTATAATCAATATGTTGGATCAGGTTTTCAAAGCAAGAGAAAATCTTATTCACAAGCTTCAAAGAATTGAGAACAGAAACTCAAGTTATTTCATTACAAATACAAATCTTTTCAGCAAAACTACAAAAGGATTCTTTAATAACAATATTTAGCACAATTAGAAGCTACTGATAGCTTTTTTTTATGTAAGAAGGCACCAAGAGTAAATGCCCACAAAAAATGCCCCCTATATATGAGAGAGCCAAAATTGAGGTCTCTGAGGGTTACGCCATTTTTTTTTTTAAATTTTGAAAAGATTGTGTAGTGTGTAAAATACATGAATGTGCAGTGAAGAATAGAGGGAGAAGTGTGTGTGTGAGCATGCTGGGTTGCTCACCAGGTAGACAAGACAATGGAAAAGATAGCTATTTTTCACTTATTGATTCATAATACTTATGAGCCTCTACAAAGAAATTGGGGAATGTGACTCACTTTTTCACTTGTACATGGAATAAACTTGAAGAGCCTAGTTAGAGCTCAAAACAATTTGTAGGCCTAGGCCCAACAAATTCATTCCAATGTAACCCAATCTAAAAATTTGTATTTCAAGGTGTCTTCAACTATAGGCTTAATTAATTGCAGTTCTTAAGCTCTATGAAGGTAGTTAGTCCCTAGTTCTCAAGTTTAGGAAGGACTGATCTTGAAACAAAATTTAGTTTAGGTATAGGTAGACCTGGATATTTCTCCTCAAAATATGACAAAGGGGACCTACATTTTCACACAAGATCTGATGCAGAGGTACTGGGCTAGCATACGCTCTGAATTATACTGCTGCCCTCTACAGAGCAGTTTATATCTGGAACATTTGGGTACTGGTAGAGGGACATTTATCTCAATACTTTTGGTAGCATAATGCATCATTTCACCCCCTCAACCTCTCACAACTGCTATAGTAAGGTTGCATGTATAAAATTCTTTGGTCTAAACATAGTTATCTGCATTATTATTACATACTTTCACTTTACTGCCTTGAGAGGTTAATCCCAAGACTCTTGTTCTAAATTTAAAAAACTTACTCTTATTACTAGAAATCCAACTGGATAGGTGAACTGACCAAATTAAATTAAACTTCTTTACTTTGAATTTTAACCAAAATTTTACTTAAATTTAAGAAATTAATGTAATTAATGTAAATTTTGAATTGGTGAATGGAAAAATAGTGGGGCATGAAAGAATTAAAGTGTAAAAACTAATGGTGAAAGGGTGGATGAGTATAGTAAGAGGGTGAATGATTAATGGAGTAAAAGATGCAAAAAGTGGACATAAATGAATTGTGGAATGTGTACCAAGAACATCTAATTAGAAATGTAAGGATATGTGGGTTGCAAAGACAGATGTGAAAAAAGAGGGTAACAGGTGGTGGGATGATGAAGCTGCATCAGTGGTTGAAGGTAAGAGGAAATGGATGTTGTATGTACAGTAGGGTGACAACTTCTTATAGGGATAAAATTTGAAATTCAAAAAAATTTGCCTGCCATTTGTCCAATGCTGCCACCCTATGAGGAAACACGGTAAACGAAATCTCATGGAATTCGGAAAGCATTTAGGGGTGCCTCGAGTCACATGAATGAAACTGTCGTGTGGAAGAAATTTCAAGAATGAACGAGTTTCGACAATGCTTCAAAAACAAAAATGTTTCGAGAATGCAAGTGTATTATATAATTTAATAGAATTGTTTCCTTTATTTCATACTATAGATTATGCAAATCGATTAATTTATTTCATTAAATTAAAATTTTCATAAATAAATCGTTAAATAATATGATGTGTATCAATCTTTGGATGATCAGCTTTTGGTGCTTCAAGTTCATTTTGCATACGACTGCCTGACTGAAAACAACACTTAGAAGTTCTCTCTCGATTCTTTTAAGATATCTAAGGTAATATTTTTTATTTTGATACATTGATTATATTATTATTGGAAATTGTTCTAGAAAAGTTTCATTAATTGTTGGCATAGTTTGATGTTTAAATTATATAAATTTGGAACTGAATTTGATTTCCTATGATAATATATATACGAGTATATATACAGGGCCTTCGAGAGGGGGGTCAGGGGGGGGGGGGGGGTCAGAAAAGATTAAACAAAGGTTCACACCCAACGAAGTGCTCACTGTTCACTGGGATGGAAAAATTCTACCAGATGATGAAGGTGGTCGGTGTGACCAACAAGCCATTTTCGTAACCGGAGTTGATACCGAGAAGCTCTTGGGTGTACCTAAACTGACATCAGGAACGGGTGAGGTCATCGCCTCGGTGGTACATGCTGTGCTCAAAGAATGGAATGTGTCAGAAAAGGTATCAGCTATGAGCTTCGACACTACAGCTTCAAATACTGGTTACTTGTCTGGGGCATGTGTAATTTTGGAGCAGAAACTCGGCCGCCGACTCTTATACCTTGCATGTCTCCATCACATCCTAGAACTTGTCATTGAGAAGGCATACATGGAATGCATGGGACCATCATCTAGTCCAGATATCCTCCTATTCTCCCGCTTCAAAGAGACGTGGAATACAATTTGCCAAGATAAGTACAAGACCCTGTCAGACCTTCCATCGAGTCTGAATGAGAATCAAGAACTGATCGCTTGCTGGAATCTATATCTGAAAAAACATCAGCTGAGGGATGATTACCGTGAATTCTTGGAGTTGTCGATTACAATCCTTGGAGGTAATTTACCTAACTTTAGGTTTCGGTGACCTGGAGCACTTCACTGAGCACGTTGGATGGCAAAAGTAATTTATTCATTAAAAATCCTGCTGCTTTCCCATCAGTTCAGACTTACAACTCGTGAAATGTCTGGCTTAAAACGATTTGTATTTTTTGCCCTGGAGTTATATGTCAGCGCGTGGTTCACAGCCAGCAGTCCTTCATCTGCTCCCGCGAATGATTTGAAGCTTCTTCAAGACCTAGCAAAGTACCACGATGAAAAGATCTCAGCATCCTGCCTTAGTGTCCTCGGTTGTCACTTATGGTACCTCAGCGAGTACTTGATTGGTCTCACACTCTTTGATAAAGGTATCAATGCAATGATGAAAAAGAATATCGCTCGATCAATCCTCGAAAAAGAAGCTGCTGAAGATCCTCCAAAGTGAGCCCCAATACCTGCTGTTTCTTCCATTTCAACAAAGCAGCTCTCGGACTTTGCCTCGAAAGGATCAAAGCTTCTCTTTGAACTTCTAAAAATTAATGATGGTTTCTTGTCCAAGGAACCAGAGACCTGGCCGGATGACCAAGATTTCAAGACTGGTTTGACTGTAGTTGAAGGACTAAAAGTCATCAATGACATGGCAGAGAGGGGAATTGCCTTGATCCAGGCCTTCAATACAAAGATTACGAAGAATGAAGAACAGCGCCAACATCTCTTGCAGGTTGTTGAGGATCATAGGAAGTCTCAGCCTGGTACATTGAAAAAGGGGTATGGCTTGAGGAAAAGCAAGAATTAATGGGTGGTCTACAATTGAATGAAAGACACCCTGGAATATATTTAGTAAGTATATTATTTACCAGTGGTGGGCACCGTTAACCAAAAAGTTAACTTCGTTAACCATTAATCCGTTAATTCATTAAACATGTAACGGAAGTTACCGATAAACCGTTAACGTTAACTTTTATTATAAAAAAAATGAAAAACAATATATATATAATTTAATTTTCCCTCTTCTTCTTGTTCTCCATTTTGTCCATGAGATGCATGTTGCCCTTCATGAAAATTAGCATATCAAAGTTTTCATCAGACAGGGATGATCTCTTGGCCCTCAGGATGTCCTTGCCCATAGAGAACAAACGCTCCACTGCAGCACTGGAGGGGATGGCTGTGTTGAACTTGATGAACAAGTCCACCAACACTTGCTCACCCAAGAAGGCAGCATCTGTCAGCAAGTCCTTGGAGTTGGTCTCCAGCCAGGTCTTGACCAAGTTCTGGGCCTTGCCCTTGAGTGACCTGTGGCTTCTGCTGCTCTCTTTTGTCTGGATGACAGCACTGAAGAAGTCATCCTCCTCCTCCTCCTCATTGTTGCTGCCCACTTCGTTGGACTGCTGCTTCATGGTGGCCTCGACTGTACCCTCCATGCTTTTCCTCACCCTGGCGACCTTGGTGTTGTCATACTTGTCCAACCAGATGAGGCGAAACCTGGGATAGAAGGCAGCAGCCAGCTGGCATTCGTCATCCTCCAGGAGGGGCCCAAACCTTTTGTCGATGCCTGCCAAAAGTGCTCAGCACTGAAAATAATAAACTTTTAAACGTTTATTTATGAATTTTTTGGGTTAACGGACTTGAGTTAACGGAAGTTAAATGTAACGGAAGTTAATTAGTCCGATAATGATTTTCAAAGTTAACTTAAAAGTTAAATCGTTAATGAAAAAGTTAACTTCGTTAATTAACGATTAACAGATTAACGGTTTGTGCCCAGCTTTGTTATTTACTATTACGATTGGAGTACGCCTGCACTTAAACCTTATGAACTAAAACTAATGTTATTTACATTAATTAAAAAAAATATTAATTTATTTTTACTAGGTAATGAATAATTAATTTTTGTTATAAGGAGAATTATTTACCTCACTTGAGACACCCTTAAATATTATCTGAATGACCTAATATTTACAGTACATTGTTTTCTCATGTAGTAGCAGCATTGAACAAATGGCCAATAAAAAACTCCAACTTTCGATTTTTATTGTCACCCTAATGTACAGGGCAACTCAGAGAGAGAGGAAAATTGAAGAGGGCATATGAAGATATGAAGGGTGAAAAGATTAGTGTGGCAAAAGAAACAGAGGGCAAATAGCAAGCATCAAAGAAGGATGAATGGGAATTATGTAAGAATAGAAAGTTGTTCTAGAAGGAAGTGCAGAAATGAAACAAAAAGTAAATTTGAGTATATAAGATGAAAATGGAAGAATGCTCACAGTGGGTGCCAGTCTATGGAATTGATGGAAAGAATATTTTGAGGGTCTGATGGGTGGAAGAGATGAGAGGTATGCAAATATAAATATGTATGGTTTAGTGGTGTGAGGCTGACATGTAATAGAATGCCTGAGAGTATAACCTTGGTGATGAGCAAAGAGGGTTTCAAGGTGAAAGAGGCTGTGTGGATCAAGTGTTTGCAGTGAGACAAGTGATTGAGAAAGCATGTGAAAAGAATTGCAAGGTATACATGGCTTTTATAATTCTTGAGAAGATGTATGATGGAGTTAACAGGGAAGCAGTCTGACAGGTCTTGAGTATATATGGGATTAGTGGTAGACATGAATGCAGTGGAGTTTCTATGAGGGTAGTACGGCATGTATGCGAGTAAACAACTGAGTGAATGGTTTGAATTAAGTGCTGGTATGCATCAAGGATGTGTGCTGTCTCTATGACTGTTCAACCTATTTATGGATGGAGTCAGAAGATACGTGAAAATGTGACTAATAAAATGAGGAATGAACTGGTGTGTGATGGGAATAGATGGGGCCTGTCAAATCTGTTGTATGTAGATGTTGCTATTGAGAGTTTTGTGATGGTGTGTGAAAGTGTATATGGGTAAGAGCAAATTACTTTCTATCCAATTTGTTTAAAGAGAATTTCATTATCAACTTTCCCTTCAAAATTTTGACATTTTTCTAGGAATCATTTTTATCTAAAGATTTCTCTATCAAACAATGTTAATTAAAGGAATCCATAAAGGTAGGCCAGTCAACCAAAACCTTGAAAATATTCTAAAACTTGACTCATAAATAATTAATTTGAGTGTCTCTCTTTCCAAAATAACTTAAAGTTTATTATACAATCATTACAGAATAATTCATTCATTCACCCAAGAAAATGGTGCATATATAATATAAAGACCATGAAAATGATAAACAATTCAGATATCCCAAATCTGAATCAAGTGTGTTTAGGTTAGGCCATAACTGAAAAATTTAATTTTTATATATAGTTATATAGTATAGCAAACTTTCTGTTCATGGGAATACTTAAATGGTACATCAATAATTAAATAATTTTCCATTATAAAACACTTCATACTATGACAGGGTTGGTACCCAAAAACCCAAATCAATTTACTTCTCATAAACTTATTTTTAACTTGGCATTTTTTATAATATGGTTATGCAGTCTTATATATTAACAACTATAAACTATAATTAATGTGATAAGGCTAATACAAACTAAAATTTCCAGAAACTATTTATTTGACATGTTTTATTATGAACCTTATATCTAATTTATCTATCTTCTAATTGGCTACCTATATCTAAAAATAAATCATGTTTCTTTTCAGCTTTATAATTTAAATAATTTAAGTAGTACCTAATATTGATTATTAATCAGTATGTTCAACATCTTTTGACCTTAGGTGGTGGTAGATTTGAACCAACATTTTTACCTTTTCTTTCCCTAACCTATTTCACATTTTACTCCATACTAAGCCAAACATTGAAAAAAAATCTGCTGGACAACTATAAATAGATCTCATAAATTTAGCAAAACCTAATGGTAACCTGGTCTCTTTTTTTTTTTTTCCATTTCAACATTTTTCCACCAATTACTAGCTGATGTAGAGCTCACTATACTATCTTTGAATAAATAAGGAGGAAAAATTAGTGCGTCTTTTAAGCGGAATGCATAATATCCTGCCATGTATTCTGAATTTATTTCAATCAGCCATTCTTCAGCCTCTTCCTCTTAACTCTATCCAGTTTTTGTCCTGAAAAATAATAGAACTGTGTGGAAACAAAAATAAAGCTAATAATATAGATTATATAATTTATGTTACGGTATCTAATTTATGCTAATTGTTATCTAATATGGCAATGCCAGATGATTTGATTCAGATTAGAGAAAACTCTTCTGCCCATACAGTTGAGTTACCTATATTTTATATATTGAGAGTAGTTAAGCATTTAGGTCCTATTTACCTTCATACTTTGGGTCAGTTATATTTGCCAAAAGATGACATGGCTCCATAGCTTTTTTAAATCTCTTAATATCTTCTTTGTATGGAGCTAATTTTTCATCTTGGGTTAAATTGAGCCAAATTTCAACAGCATCAGATAATGTTGTATTATCAGCCTGCAACTGTAACAAAAAAAAAAAACTATAAAGTTATATATGGCTGAATGAAAACATCTGTAAACATTTAGAATTATGCAGTTAGAATTTATTTTTTGGCGTTGCAAGTTACAACACATAAAATGAAGTGTATTTTAATTATTTATTAGTAATGCTTTAGTACAGGATTCTATAAATAAAATGTGCACTATAAGTCTATAAAATATCTTGAAATTAATATTGATATTTAAAGTTAAGTAATTTTAACTGCATAATATAAACAAACACACCTTATCTAGAGCATTTCCAACAAGTAAGAGTTGTAACTGTAAATTGAGTGCCTCTCTCTGTACAGATAAGTTATCTATCAATTTTCCGATGTTGTGATCAATGTCTTCAATATGCTCTCCTCTTATTTCTATATAAGAGAGTAATTTGACAAATAGGCTCTTATGCATTCTAACTGAGAATTCCATCTGGTTTCATTTGGTAGTTGCAGCATCATACCTCCTTTCTCCATTAACCATCCTAAATATAAATTTTTATTACAAATATTGCTGGATTTGACAGCATAAATAAATAGCCTATGCAACTTATTAATGAGTCGTGAATTAGGATTCACACTGGTGGTGACAGTGCTAATGCATAAAAGTAAAGCTGATAGTAGCTAATTTATTGGATTTGTTTTTAGCTTACATGAGGTTGGTGATGGTTTTGGAAATATTTGTTAATTTCTACAACATGCTTGAGAACTGATTTTGGGGAGATCTTTTTCTACCAAGTTTAGATGGTGTGCTGAACAGCCATAAGTAATAAGACTGTAGTTGTCCTCCTTAAGAATTTTCTCTCATTCTTATCATTTTTTCATTATCAGTGCATATAGCAAATACCTGAAAATAAAATGTCATAACTCATAAGGAACTGAGCATTTGAGTATACCAAGGCGGAGAATTACATTCAGTTTATAACTAAAATAAAATGTACCTACAAAGTAGTTATACTTACATCAATGTCATATATTTCTTTAGTTTTTGTTATTGCTTCTCTAGCTAACTGTGCACAATATTCTGCTGTTTTTTTGTACTTCCAGCATGTATTGCTAAAATCAGATATGGCTTTTTTCCATTATGAATACTGTGTGCAATAATAGGATAATTACCTACTGAACTCCAGCCATCTTGTATAAGGGTAATGGTACAATCATCAAGATTAAGGTCACCCTTCATTTCATGGATACTTCATCATTAACTTTTATTAACAGATCAGATGCCAACCTTTTCCTGTTTGGTGGTTCATATCCTGATCTTAGACCTTTGATTAATTTTATAAATTCTTTATTTTCTCAAATGTTGAAGGGTATTTAGCTGAAAAAAAAGAACCTTGCAACTTGTAAATCTAATTCTTCCTTTTGGTCCACAGTCATTCTTACCACAAATGGTGTAATTGATCTTTGCCTTTTATCATGCTTTATTGGTGTTGAATGACAGAATGTGGATGATGAAGAACCTGCACTGGTGTCACTCATTTCAGGCACTTTTCACTATAATCTTTGGATCATCTCTGCCAGAAGCCAAAGTTGGAGGAAGTGAATCAGTTTCAAACTGATGCTCCAAATTCAAGTCTCGGCATACCTCTTGCCTCATTTTCAAAACATTCCACTTTTCTTTTACTGTATTTCTCTAGATGATGTTTCACTCTCTCAATTTTTTGAGTGATACTTTCTTTGCAATAATTGCATAGTACTCTAGTAGGCTGATCACTTAATAAAGTCACCTCGTCCCATTCGCTAGCTTTAGATCTTCCACCTCTATAACTCTTTGAGTTTGGCATCTTAAAAATTTAAATTTGAGTTAGGTCTAAATAAAGCTGAAATTTGCTGTTAAGAAATAAAAGGAAGATCTAAAATTAAAATGGAGAAAATTCTAATATGTCATTATTATCTCTCAGACTCTCATATCTGAACTTTCTGTGAAATAAAGATGTCTTTTTAATATATATTGTAGATTAGATAAATAATTAATAAAATAATAGATATATTAGGCACTACATAATTATTGAACCTTTCTAAAAAAAAATTTCAACCCATCAAAAAAAAACCCAGTTGGGTTATTTTTTTGTGAAAAACCCAGGTTTTTGCCAACCCTGCTACAACAACTTGCAATAATGACTGCAGAAAGCTTTATTTATATACAGGTATCCCTCATTTAATGATCATTCACTTTAGCAATATATTTTTTTAACACCTTTTCTCATACAATGATTGGCCAAAATTTGGTTTAGCAATTGCTACAATGGGCAAAGTTTAGTGTCTGATACTCCACAGACACATCCCTAACTTCACTTATCTAATGAAAATGGCTGCCATGCACAGAAATGAATTTATCCTCCTGACCCACATGCCCTAAGCAGCCACCCTTTGCACTTCCTTCTCATCCTGCCAGTGTTTTCAGTTGCTTGTGCTTCTGCATCACTCTATATCATTTTGTAGGATTGCACAGGATTGTGATCATTGTGTTATTCACCACCTTTGTGGAGTGCAAAGCAACATTGTGCAGACTGTTTGGTGCTAATTTAGACTGTGTTAAGTGACTGTGAACATTGAAAATGATGGATGCATTATCAGGTAAGGCAAAGCTCTCTTGTAAGTCCTTGTCTTTGGAGGTTAAGCTGGACATTATTAAGAGCCATGAGAGTGGTGAAGGGGCAAACTCCATCACTAGAGCACTTGGCCTAACCCAGTCAAACATCATCAAGAAGGCTCCTGAGTTGAAGGTCTTGGTGGGAAATGTGACTTCTAGCAGTACCACAAGGAGAACTAGGGCACATGATCCAGTGATGGAGAACATGAAGAAGCTACTCCAGATCTGGATCAAGGATCAAACTCACTGCTGCGTGCCTCTCTCTACCATCATCATCACGGCCAAGGCTGTGAGTCTGTTGGAGAACCTGCAGAAAGACTTGGGCCCTGAGAGGACAGCTGGGACTGTTGAGAGCTTCAAGGCCAGTGTGGGGTGGTTCGAGTGCTTTAAGGGGTGGGCTAATCTCCACAGTTTCCACCTCATGGGTAAGGCAGTGAGTGTGACCTAGACTTTACTTGGTGAGTGTTATCTGGACTTTACTTGGTGAGTGTTACCTGGACTTTACTTGGTGAGTGTTACCTATCTTTTTATTTGTCCTAACCTAACCTAAAATTGTGTGGTTTCCTTTACTTGATGCTTGTGGACACCAATCATGATTGCTGTCCACAAGCACCACATAGGAATGTATCCCCTATTAACCTATGTTATAACATTCTCATTTAGCAATCAGTTTCTCAAGAACATAACCCAATCATTAAACGAAGGATACCTATGATTTGATTTGATCTTATTGTGAATTTTTCAGAGTAAAGCAATAAAACATTTCAAAGAAAATGTTTAAGGTCAACTCCCTAGATCTTGCTACTAAAACAACTATTGTACTCTCAGAGTCAAGTAACCCAATTCTGGCCTCCTCAGTGAAAATATACATGAACAAAATAGGCTAAGCCAAATAATGAAGGAATTATCACATTTTATGGAGAAAAATAGATATAATGGTGGGCCAACTACAGAGGAAATAAAACCGTTCCATTTACCTCATTCCCAATTTCATCAATATTGAAATCTGTTTCTTCTTTTACAGAAACACCTTCCACTGATTCATCATTTATTTGACAACCCTGAAATTAGGCAATATTCTTTAATCAACTCTATGATTGCTTTCATCACTAATAACAATTTATTTCAATGTAAAGAAGCAACTCTTATTTTTCATCCGAGCTAAAACTTTTAAAATGGATAACTGAAATACAACATATTTCAATGAATGGTGCCAAAAGGAAAAAGTACATTTGATTCAGTAAAGTAAGGGTTTAAAAAATAAAGAAGGCAGAAATATGATAGTTTAAACAAAACTACATCTGATTTTACCATATATTTTTGCAACTGGCCAAAGTTTTAGTTGCAATGGCATCTGTTCAAGAGAAGATCAAGAGGTGGACCAATCATCATAGCCCAAAAGTGATTTACATATGAATCAAACAAAATAGCATTACACAATTTTTATCTGAGCGCGAGTAGAATTGTCCAAAAAGGGATCTCTCTCAGTAGACGAAGAAATCCTCCAGAGAATATTTTGCAAAGCATCCCTGAGAAATTATGAAAGTCAATAAGAAAAGCAGCAGCTGAGTTAAACATTCCATATCCTTCTGTGCATAAAATTATACACAGTTTTAAAATTCAGGACCTAGAAGATATAGGTTGATCGCCAACTGCATGAAGAAGATTATGCTGCAAGACTTGACACCTGTCAAGAACTTATGAAAAGGATTGAAATTAATAATTAGTTTCTTTCAAAATCTCATTTTAGCAATGAGGCAACTTCTCGTACCTCTGGTAGGTTAAACCACCATAACTGTAGGTTCTCAAGGGGAATGAAATCCATGAATATGAGAAAGATTTGCCGAAAGTGAATGTAAGGTGTGGTTTGTCATGCGACTGCATTTTTCTTTCTGAAGACAAAACTATTAATGAAGGATCTTATTCCAAATGTTAAATCTTTTCCTCTTGCATAACAAATTCCAGGTCTATTGCAATGTGCAGTGTTTCAGCAGGATAGTGCACTGCCTCCTTTTATTTGGATTGTGTATATGCTTCTAGATGAAACATTCCCAAGATGGTGAATTGGCTGAGGACCTCGAAGGTGGTCAGCTTGTTCTCTGGATCTATCATCTCAGACTTTTATCTTTGGGTGTATATATAAAGACAACCATATATCACAACAAACCAAGGAATATTGACCTAAAATGCACATTAGGGATATCATAGCATTAGTTCCTGTAACTGTTTTGAACAATGTCCTCACTGAATTTGAGCAAATATTTTTAGTTATTGAAAATGATAGAAGGGATGCAGAGGTTTACTAAATATCAGATATAAAACTTGAAATTACTGAATCAAATGCCCTTCAAATTTTCTCAATGTATAAATTTGGTAAATAATTATTACAATTTCTTCTTGCACCATTCATTTAAATACACCGGGTACAAATGGGAAAAATTTGAGTTGTTGGAGAGAACAGCTTAAACTTTTTCTTTTTTATTTAATCTTTCTCAAATGTATTGTTAAATTGGGCAAAGATGCTACTAAAGGCTTCTTTCCTAGTATGAAAGTTTTAACACTTCAGTCATTTAAACATTAATGAAATTAGTATCATTTATAAATCAATCTTAATATTTTAATGATGAGCACAAGAACTACTTCATACAAATAGATTCATTCTTTTGGGAATTAGTGAAAGTGAGTCCTATCTATTTCTTACCTGCCATTCAAGACTGGGCTTTCAAGGCCATATAAATTTTCTTCAAATATACCTTCTTCACAAAACACTCTTTCTTTTTTATTTCAACTTCTGTTTTAATACTTATTGGTTCTTCCTTCAAACAAAGGTCTCTTTCAGCTTTGTCCATTTTAAAAATTAATAATACAAATCAGATATGATAGATAAATTTGAAAATATACCTGAAATATTAAGCTAAAAATTAAAATAATGTTTAATGAAGGAGTTTTCATATCTTACCCTACTAAACATTAAGAAAACTTTATTGTTCAATTTGGACTGGTATATCTTTATCCCTGCAATGTTAGTATATTGCTAGGTTTTTTTTTTAAATTTTATTTTAAATTTGGACAACATTAAGTCATTTGAGGCTACCAAGGCCATCCGAGTCAGATTGGGTAAAGTGTTTAGTGACTGGCTAAAGTTTAATAGTCAGCCAAAACTGATAAAAAAACACATGAAACATGTACTGCACAATATGAAGTTCTCAGTTTCTTTCAGAGAAACTTCAAGGTATACTCTAAAATGTGTGAAAGTATATCAGCAATGTAACTTCTATGGTATTTATGTACTGATAATTTAAACATCATTGGTGTAAATTTTTGCCAAGTTTATGAAAGATACAATTCATATTTTTTTTTTTAACAAAATACTAGGGATATCTTAAAAGATTCATTTTTTCAGTGGTACATTGATTCATGCAACTAGAAGAAATACCCAGTCAAGCCATTAAGCCCTCTTAGGGTGGAGGGTGCCTAGTTAACTACTAATGTATGAATGTAATCCCCTTGGCTGATAATGAATCCATTGGCCTCAGGGTTGAGACCCAGTGATGGCAGATAGCATGTAGCAAAACCCACCTATTCATCCTCCCACACAATAAAAAAAATTGATTGGTAGATAAATGGGTACCCTGGGTAGTAGGGTGAATTAAACGCCCCATGATTTTCAAAAGGTTGTTGGATTTTAATGTCTATTCCCTCAAATATTACACTTGTTGGTAGAAGTATGTATGCAAAAAATAAATCAAATCGGAGGTGGTCCTGGATGGCCACCGGCCACTTTTATATATTTAGTAGTGATGCACCGAATATTCGGCAAATATTCGGTATTACTTATAATACTAATATACAAATATTCGGTATTACTATACTTACATTGATTGAAAGTTGAAAATGTATAAAACACAATGCCAATGTCACTACTCCAACTTTGCTCGTTTCCGCAAATTTGGCCTCGCTTTGCGGTCACATTCAACCACTTGAAGAAGATTTTGGAAGTGGTCTCTCTCTTGCAGCTGAGACAAAATCAGTTGTGAGCTTTACTGCTCTCTCCGCAGGGTCATTCACAACATTTAACCCATCCACAATGGACTTGGCTGCCTTGAAGTGGTCATTGTTCTGCCAATTGTCAACATCCTCTGTTAGGAAGGTCATATCCAGGTGAAGAAGGTTCACTGTAAACCACGAGTCCTCGTTCACAAGATCAGCCAGGGTTGTCGCTTCTGTAATTTTTGGAAATGACGGTTTGCCATATCCAGAACCGTAGCGGTGTTTTGGAGTGCTTGGCATTTCATCTGGTTGTATGGCCAGTAACACATCTGCAGGGCACGACGCTCCTTTTGAGGTACTGCATTGCTGAACAGTGCCAAAACAACCAGTTCTGGGGTTAAATACCACAAATGTCTATCAAAGGCTTTCACAGCGCTGACTGAAATGATTGAGTTGACAGCTTTATAGTTGAGCAGAGTCTTGTATAAGCACAAATCAAACCATGGGGCATTTGAAGCAGACTGACATATGAGCCACCAATCACAATAAATATAAATAACAAAAACAACAAACTCCTTCAGTTTTTCCTGTTGATGTTGTGTTGTTACAGTTCCTCGAGGTAGTACAGAAATTTGCTCTTCAAGTAGGCATATTTTGATGGAATAAAGAATCTTTGACATCCACCTTGCTTTATGCATGGCCCCAGGTCTGTGGAGTGTTCCTTGTTTTGTGACATCATCATCGAGGACTACCTGGCAGAGTTGTGCCATTTCCTTGTAGTCTTCCCTACAGTATGAAGCGCTTGTGCGGATTGTGCTTAAAACCTTGTTTTTGCAGGATAAAAGCAGTTGTTGTGCATCGTCATTGTACATTGAATGTCAATTTTGGTTAAACTTTCATCCTTTGCATGCGATATGCGTTCCCAATTCTTCTGGAATCTTTGGAACAAAGATGCTTCTGGAGACTTTGATGTCTCAATTTGAGAGCGTCAAACACATGATCCAGGATTACCTCTCCAACATGATGGTGACATGCACCACACAGAAGAGCACGGTCCAGTTTTGATTGAATGGTAACACAGGCAGCTGTAACGTGTCCAGTGTTTGATGCTGTTGTGTCAAAACATAAGTTGACAACTGACTGTTTGCACTTCCATGAATGTAGAAACGTGTAAGTGTGCTCGGCAATGATGTCACCTGATGACATATCACTTCCACGAGGATATCTAGCCACTCCCAGTAGCTTTACATCAGTGGCATTCCCAACCAACACTGGCAATCTTTCTTCCTTGCCATTCTTGTTTGTGAGCGTATGCATCTGCATGCCATCCCAGTGAAGTGTTGCAGCTGTTAGGGCAATCCAATTTTCTCAAATATCTTTGGCGATAGCACTTGTTATTGATCGTCGAGCCTTATCAGCAGTTGAATACGACTTGGCCACACGACGTGGATCACCTCCTGCCTCTTGAATTACAGCTTCGGTGAGCACAGCCTGTTGAACAGGAGTTATGTTTAGTCGAGTAGCAACAGACACGACTGAAGGCCTTTTCAGAATATCATGAGGAATAAAGGCAGACGTACCTGCATATGTTGATCTGTGGTGACTACGCTTCCTTTGAAGCTCTGGAATCGCCTCTTCTTCAGTTTCTTCCAAGCTATCTGCAGAGGCACTATCATCAGAGCATACAGAACTTTTCATCTCTTGTACACTGGATGATTCATGACGTTCTCGTCTTGAAGCTTCCGCTAAGATGCGTTTTTCTTTTCTACGATCTTTATCAGCTTTCTTCTTGTCAACACTACCAAATGAGGCTACTCTGTCAGATTTCATTGACTCTAAAAATGCTCTATCTTCCTCATTCTTAATGTTTGTCATTGCATCTTTTGTCCATACACCAAAGGTCTTATCAAGACGTTCATTCATGGATTGCAACTTAGCCAAAGTGTTTGGAGATTCTCTGCGAGAAACAGGTATTTGACGCAATTTGTTATTGTCATTAAGAAGGTCAAGTATTAGTTTGCAGCATTGATGGTCTGAAAGCATAGGAATATTTGCTTTAGTGTAGAATGTTTTCAGCTGGATAAGGACTATGCTGGCAGATTTCCATTTGAGTGGCTGTGTTTGTTTGCCTTCACATATTTCTTTCTGGATGTGCCACATCACGCATCGAAGAACCTGCCGGCAAGTTGGGAGGCGGACTCCTGTCAATGTACCATCTCCTTCTGTAAGAGTATTGCCAAGACCAAAAATGGCACTTGCTAATCTGGTCTTCTTAGCTTCCATTGTTACAGCTTCCATGTTTCTGAAAGACAATAAAGGATATTATTAGACTATAAGTGAAGTTTCGTTTATGGTACATGTTTTATGTAAATCACCCCTTTAGGGTGCATCAAACGCCCTTAGGTTCTTGGATTTTAATGTCTATTCTCTCAAATGTTATGTAAATCACCCCTTAGCAACTCTATATTAAAAGAAACAATGTAAGTAGTCAACTGGTTGGTAAATAAAAAAAATAGATATTTTTACATAGCGCGGCCCCCAAAAATTGCCGCGAAAATATAAAAGTGACCGGTGGCCACCCAGGACCACCTCCGATTTAATTAATTTTTGGCATACACACTTCTAGCAACAAGTGTAACATTTGAGAGAATAGACATTAAAGTCCAAGAACCTAAGGGCGTTTGATGCACCCTACTGGGTAGCCTAGTGGTTAAGATGGCTGCTAGTGGGGCATGGTTTGGATTTCACATTAAACTGTAGGTCTAAGGTGGAGTAACAAGCTTGTCCTTCATCAGAATGAACAATTTGGGCAGAGGCAAAACCAAGGTTAACCAAGTTTAGTCCGAGACAATCTGTAGTTGCACTAAACATGATCTTGTTCTTACTCTCAGGTCATCCCATAAGTAATATCATTTTTTAGATCAGCATTTGAAGGACAAAAAAAAAAAACTCAACTGAAACTTTTTAATCTAGTATATATTTTCCATCAGAATCAATGACACTCTACCAACGTCCTACAAGCTTTTCAATGCCATGTTTATAAAATTCAGGTGGTTTTGAGGCCAAAAATGTACAAAGACTGGTGAAGAGATGATAATCTGAAGGCGCAAGGTCTGGAGAATATGGAGATGTGGAAGTTTTTCCCACCCAAGCTCCTCAATTTTTGCAGAAGTGATCCGAGCGGTATGAGGACGTGTGTTGTCATGGTGGAACATGATTCCTTTCCGATTAACCAAAGGTGGTCTCTTTTCTTTTAGTGGTGTTCAATCAATCCAGTTTTTGACAGTAGACTTGAATGGTGATTGTTTGGTTGTGTGGTAACATTGCTTAACATTCTGGTACAATATCCACTTTTCATCACCAGTCACTAAATGGTGCAAAAATGGATCTTGGAGTTCACGGGAATGAAGAGCTGTGCTAATGTTTACCCGCACCCTCAGATTGGTCAACACAATTCATGTGGCACCCATTTTCCTAACTTAGGCACTTTCCCAGTGGGTGGATAGGGTTGAAACACTCAGGCCATCCAGGCACTGCGGGAATCCAAATGATGAGAAATGACCCATCTAGATGCTCCCGCACCACCTCCAGAGCGCTCAGAATGGCATAGAGCTCCACTGTGAAAACAGAAGCCTCATCAGGGAGCAAGGGCAGACAACTGGGGAAGAGCCACAGCCCCAATGCCCCCCGATGACCTCGAGCCATCTGTGAAGACCGCAACACATGCAGAGTCAGAATCGGTCCTGCAAACGGGGCGCAATGCCCTACAGCACGCAACAGGGGTGCTCTCCCAAGGTGCAACACCCTTGAAAGAGACTGGTATAATGGATGGAGGAGTGCCCATACCATTAAGGAGGGAGGTCACTGTGTCGGTGAAATACCAACCCCGATCCCAGCAGAATGCCCTCTCAACCACCTGGAAAAGAGGAGAGTTGGGAAGATGGAGAATCCAGAGATAGTGCTTGGCAATGAGGAACGACCTCCGATCCTCCAAGGGAGGGATGTCGCACTCAGCCTGCAGACTATCAACTGGAGAGGAGCAGAAGGCGCCAGATGACATGCGCAGTCCTCTAGAGAGGACTGAATCCAATATCCGAAGGGCCATACGGGAGGCGGAGCCATACACCACACTCCCATAGTCTAATTTTGACTGTACCAGGGACACGTACAAACGGAGGAGTGTCCGCCTATCTGCACCCCCATGTAGTATGCGACAGATGTCCCAGCAAATCCAGGGTATGTCTTGTAGACTTGCACAGCTGGCGAAGGTGGGGAACCCAGCTCAAATGGCTGTAGAAAACCATGCCCAGGAAATGTACTGATTGAACGAGGGCCAGAGGCTGACCCCCAAGTGCAAGATTAAAGACTGGGATGGCACCTGATCCCCATCTCCTCGACAGAAGGAAGGCCACACACGAAGTCTTCAGGGAAGACAGCGTGAGGCCCACCGACAACACCCAGGGTTCAACCCGATTGACCACGAGTTGGACTTGCCTCTCCATGAGGGGGGGTGACTCATCCCCATGGCATAGACAGCCAGATCATCAGCATAGATGGAACAGCGGACTGAGGGTGGAAGGGCTACCCGGAAGAGCATGGACATGACCAGATTGAAGCAGAAGACACACCCCTGGGGCACCCCCTCCTCCTGAATATACAGGTCAGATAGGGCCACCCCATTACGGACACGGAAAGTGCGATGGCAGAGGAAGTTACGAAGAAATGTGGGCAAAAAGCCCACAAAACCAAGAGACTTCAAACAGTCCATGACAACTCCCTGACGGGTTGTGTCATAGGCCTTTTGGACATCAAAAAAGACGGCCAGAACAAGATTTCGGCGGGAAAAGGCCTCCCGTACATCATGACTAAGGAGGAGAAGAGGGTCCAGAGTACCCCGAAATTGACGAAAGCCATACTGGGTCTGGGGGTATAACCCAAGCAACTCCAGTGTAAAGGAAAGTCGGATGGCCACCATCTTTTCAAGGAGCTTGCATAAGTAGCTCATCAGGGCAATAGGCCACCACCTCCGCCAGATCCTTCCCCGGCTTAGGTATCAGGACCACAATCGCCTCCCTCCAACAGGAAGGGACGACCCTCAACCCACACCCAGTTGAAAAGATCCAGCAAGAGTGTAGGGCCATCAGGTGCAGGTTCCAATAAAGTCATACGGAATGTTATCAGGGCCAGGGGCAGAAGAACGACGGGTTGCCAAGGCAGCCTGAAGTTCCTGCATCGTAAAGAGATGGTTATAAGGCTCGTTCCCAGGTGGCGGGAACATAACATCCAACAAAGGACAATCCGCAGCTGAAAGCGAACAGGAAACCACAACAAAAGCCCCGGCCAGCCAATCAGCCACAGCAGTAGGATCCGAAAGGAAACTGTCCCCATCCCAAAGGACAGGGCGACTAGCAGGCACTGGCTTCTCCTCAATACTACGTACCTTCCACCACACAACAGCAGAAGGGGTAGACAAGGAAATGCCGGACACAAAAGCATGCCAAGAGGCCCAATGGGCCAACTTGAGAGTCTGGTGGGCGAATCAATCAAGTGGGTGTGGTGGAAGTGGCGCCTGGTGACAAGCTGGCTACCAGAAGATCAAGGAATACAGTCCTCAGCGATGCCCATCACCACCCACTCGAAGAACTCCAAGCTCTCATCCACAGAGCCAAAGCTCAACACTGAACGGGCAATGACGGAATGAGCTCTGAAGGATGGCCAGTCAGCCTGCGCCAGGCACCACCTCGGTCGAGATGAGATACCCTCAGAAAATTTGGGTAATCCTGACCCAACCTTCTTTTCTGACTCAGTTGGTTCTGAACCGTTGGTTTCGACTTGTTCTTCGAATGAATTTCCTTCGAGGCTAGAACTCTCAGCCTCTCCTGATGATGATTTTTGTGATGCATCTTGTGTTTGTGATGCTAATGTTGAAAACAGTAATGACAACAATGAAATTGTTGATTTATGTAATTATAAAGGAACTTCTGTTAAAAATTTTGTTGAAAGTAAGTGTAATACCTACGTTAATAATTATTGTTGTTATGTATATGGGGATGTGACCAATTCTTTATTAAATGTGAATTCAGACAATTTGGATGATTGCTGTGCAACTGATGTTGAAAATCAGAATTCATTTTATTCTCACCATGGTCAGGACAACCATGTTGGTCCCGATGGCCATGACTTGTACAATGATTTAGACACTGCTCCTCAAATTGTCAGTAATTTTAGAAAGGTGGAAGAGAGCTTCATCGCTGAACCACATGTGCTCCAGGATCGATGGGTCTCTTTCGTAGTGATGCAGCAGTGTCTCACACATCTCCACCCGGCAATCGTAGTCTTGAGGTTCCAGCTTCTGAACCACCTGGATCTTGTACGGATACAGCTTGAGACCACGCCACAAAATCCGTTGGATAGATGTCGCGCTGTGGTGGGATTTGGAGTAACCTAACAGCTGCACCACGAATAAGAATTTTTTTCTTTTGTTTAAGAACTCCATGAAACCAGGCTGCTTACCTTGAAGGGTTGTTGGATCCAGGCTCGCTGCCCAGACCTCCGATTCCACGACTGCTGGCTCCTGCCACCAACAGTTTCTTACTTGCCAGAATAGCTTCCTTCTGTTAGTGGTTCACTATCTCCGTCATCCCCTTCCTAACAGAACTTAAAGTTCCCTTGGTCCAATAACGGTCTTCAGCCTCAGACAAATCCAGCCTGACTTTAGTTTCCTCTTTATGTTCTTTATTTTCTCTTTCAAATTACCCTCTTAAACTATATTTTTTATTATTTATTTCCACACATCGCCAATTGGTTCCCTCCACTTCTCAAAACTCGAGTTTTGACACACACGCCGACACTTAAACCTCAGAAGCGTCTCTTTTACTAAGTTTATTCTTTTTTTTTTCCATTCATTAAATATATTAACATATCTTATAACATTTAACATATTCTTATTCATTTGTTTGTTAAAACTTAACTCAGTACTTAATTATCCATTTACTAACAGGGTTTAACAAGCGACAGTCCAACTCTCACTCTTTTTCCCATACTAATTTAATAAAACTGTTTTATTCTCATTCCTTGTTTACAAGTTTACCATTTCTTTATATATAACTTATTGTTTATTCTTTTTGTTAAGATTTGAACAATTTAGTACTTTAATGTTTATTATTTATTATCTTAATGCTTATATTACTATCTTTCTAATTTCTTATAACAGTTATCATTCTTATTCATTTTTGCTGGAAAGAGAGAGAACCATTAAAATCCTTTCTATAACAAATATTTCATTCAAAAATCAAAGAAATTTAATATATAAATAATAATAATCAAGGCCAGGGGGAAAGGGCTGAGAACTAAAAGGGGAAAGGGTTCACCCTCCACATCTTCCCCCCCCCAAGCTCCTTTCCACCTGTCTTGCCATATAGCCTACACACCTACTATATTACCCTAATATGGTTCTCTCTTCCTTTCCTTACAATTTTTATACCAAAATATTTATTAACAAATTATTTACATAGATACCCTTTTTTTTTTTTTTTTTTTTTTTTTAAAAATAATTTTTCAATTTTCAAATTTTTATTTTTTTTTTTTTTCAAATTTTTGTTTTCAATTTTAAATCTTTAAATCATTAATTACATACATGGCTATCATAAGAATAACATATTTACAAATTTACTTTATAAATCATTCATTTATTTATTTAAATTATAATTCAGTTATTTAATAATCTTTATATTTAACAAATACAGTAAACATTCAAACATTCAATATTTAGGACTAACAGCTGGCTAACAATTACTTTCTCTTTAATAATTTACGTTATACTAAAAAAATATACCTACAATTTAATTTTTTAATATTTATTTACAATAGTTATTTACAATAGTTATTTACAATACCAGGAATGAGGTTGAAACCTGCAAAGCAGCAAATCACCAGAGGCAGGGATCAGCAGGTCTGGGAACTCACCCAGGCACCTTCCTCCTTCAAGCACAGCCCAGCTTCTGGCCTCAAAATGTAGGCTGCCACCTGGTTGAATTTCCAACCACTCACTCTTTCACACATCATACAATACTACTATTTTTTTTTTTTCCTACAGAACACTACACCAATACTTTATACTACATTACCATCACCACTCCCTAAACACTGTTGCACTTTCTCTATCATTCTAACCCATCTACTTTTAATATCTTCTCTAATACTACTTGTTAATTCTACATCTAAGCTTTTATTCAACACATTTTCTTCTATCTCAAGCAATAACATTCTCACTTCCTCACAAAAATCAATCACATTCATTCTCTCCTCATTCTTTCATTTATACTTCCTTCACCTCTATCTACTCCCCATTCATCCCTCACACTTTCCATTAAGGTCACAATACTTTGCTCAGTTACACTCCTTTCTCTCTCACATACATTTTCCCTTTCACTCTCAAGAATTGTAAATCCCACACTCTTAATGCCCCCTCCCTGACACAATCTTTCCACTTCTGAGTGAAGATGATTTCCCTTCTTCTCCCTTCTCCTCCACCCTCGGAAAATCCCAGAAAAGAAAGGCCCTCAAGGTCTGAGACCCCAAAACCCTCAAACGAGAATTCCCCGGATGGACCAGGCTGGCACCATGAACCACCAAAGTCCCGAACATCCCATTCTAACTCTGCCTCACCCGCGGCTGTTCCAGAGTCCAACTGGGAATCCTTCAGCTCATATACTTCACCTATCTGCCTGGCTTTCTCACCTTTCATTCCCTTTCTTCTCACCTTTTTCTTCCTTTTTGCCCGCTTTGACACAATCAAGAACTCCAGATCTGCATCCATCCATTCATCCTGGATTCCCATCATGTTCTTGGTTTCTAGCGCTTTCTTTTGTTCCATCCTCTCACACATATCATACATTGGGTGACATACGATGTACTCCGGAGGTATTCGCCATTTGCGCAACTGCCGATGATGTGCTCTTACTTCTTCACACTGTCCATTCTCTTGCTCCCTCTCAATCACATACGTTACCCCATTCTCCCATACCTTTTTCACCACAAATGGACCCTCAAACTTTTGCGCCAACTTATACTCATTCCTTCTTCCAGCCTCATGCACCTCTTTCAAAACAAGCTCACCAACACCAAATGACCGAAAATGCACACCAGCCTCTCTCCATCTATCACATGTATTCTCATTTAATCGTATATCCTTTTGCACAAACCTTCCAAATGTAGACACATACCTTCTTGGGGAAGTTTGAATGGCTGAGTGGTATGTCGAATTGTAGCACCAGGCAACTCTTGCCAACTCAGCATCCCACTTCCTCAATACATACACGCAGCATTTCACTTATCGTTTTCACCGTTCGCTCAGCCAAACCATTCGAAGCAGACATATACGGAGTTATTCTAACATGCTCTATCCCATTCTCACTCAACATTCTCTCAAAACTAGCACCCCTAAACTCAGGCCCATTATCTGTTAAACACTTACGCGGCCTTCCAAGCATCATTGGTAACATACTCTCTCTCATCACTCTCGCAACATGCTCACTTGTTTTATTCTCTAACGCAGCAACATACACAAACTTACTCTTGTGATCGACCCCTACTAATATTCCAACTTTCCCTCTACTCGTTCTCGGCATACTCACAATATCAACCACCACAAGCTCCCACGGTTCTTTCACTTCAATCTTTCGCACTGGGGGGCGGCTATGCTGGGACTGGTATTTTCGCTTTTGGCAACTCTCACAAGTAGTTGCCACTTCTGCAACAACCAGTCCCAGCCTAGGGTGGAAAACCATTCCTTTCATCAATTCCCATAACTTGTTTTTTCCCACATGCCCATACATCCTATGTGTAATAATCACCAATCCTACCATACCCTCAAATGTCATCACTGGCACACTCTCTGTCTCACCCACCTTATTTACCCTCATATAATATAGCACTCCCATCCATACAGCCAACTTTTTCGCATACCTTTTATACTCTTCCACCTCTTTTGACCACTCTCTCACATCTATACCATTATACACATATTCTCTCAACTTGCATATCACCTCATCTCCCTCTTGCATATCTAAAATATCTTCATCTCTCAACACTTCACACTGGTCTTCCACCTCTAACTCAATTGCTCCCACTAACACAGCATCTATACCTGTGCTCGGAAACATTCCCATACTGACCACATGCTCTCCTTCTCTCATTACTGAGCCCTGACCAACATCCACACTCAAGTTCATATTCTCAAGGAAATCAATTCCCAGTAGAAAATCCCAGGGCATTGATTCCCCTTTCAAGACTATGAACTTGTGCTCCCATACCTCTTTACATGCACCTAATCCCACCCTCAACTGCACAGCTTCATGTGACGCGACTGTTCCCCCTCCGATACCACGTATTCTCACACCCACTCTTTCTCGGGATACAGGCACATTCTCTTCATCTAAATCACACAACACTCGCTCATTCACCAGACTGATTTGGGCACCTGTATCCACAAGACCCCTGTAGAGCTCAATAGGACCTTCTGGAACCCTTACAGGAACCACAGAAGGGCTGAGCTCTACCTCATCCACACAGTCACGCATCCCCTCTAACATACCTACTTCCATACAACCTTCTCCCTCTGACTCTCTCTGTGCAGCTCTAACTTCATCCAAAACCCTTTCCAAATTTTCACCTGGCACTATGCTTTTATACCTCTTCCTTTCACTCACCCAATTGTAATGTACACCACTAATACACTGCAAATGCAAAATCAGGGCTCCTTTCTCCTCGATCCTTTCATCTTTATACACAATCGGACAATCATTACCATAATGCACATACACTTCAACACTAAACAATGAGCTGACCACCATGAGGACCTCTTGAAAAGGAAAAATACCCGGGCTCCCCATGGCTTTCAGCTCACGTACATAATTGCGGACCTTACAAACACCCATCCTTTCTGGTTTCTTAATCGCTTCATTCATAACCAAGGTCCGCAATTCATTCACACTCCCTGGTATTCTCATTTTTAACCCATCCAATTTCAAATCTTTCAACCCATACCATACACTTTCAAACAAACTGTCGCCACCCCCCCTACTTTCATGCAACTTTACTATTCCCACTGGCAAATACTCAGGGTCGACCACCTCTTTCTCACACCTTTCATTCACCCCAGGTATTCTTGACATCAGGTCAGCCATACAATTCCTCTCCCCTGGCACATACTCAATCTTATAATCAAACTCACTCAACTCAAGCAAAGTTCTAGCAATTCTTCCATCCACAACTTTCATTCTCTCCATATATACCAAGGGCTGATGATCAGTCTTTAAAATAAATTTCATTCCATACAAAAATGACTTGAAAGCTTTCACACAAAACCTCATTGCCGCAAGTTCTCTCTCAATTGTACTGTACTTTCGCTCTGCCTTACTGAATGCTTTAGATACATACCCAATTACTCTCCTTCCTTCCTGTCCTTCCTCTCCCTGCAACTGGCACAAGCACCCACCCATACAAAATCCACTCGCATCTGTATACAATTCTAGCAAACTCGCTCCTTCACTCAGGTCCGGATAAGCCAACTCCACATCTTTCGCTGCTTCCACTCTCAATTGCTCAAATGCTTCATTCATCTTCTCCGTCCACACCAACTGAGTACTACCTTTCATTCCAGTCACTTCGGTCAGGGGTTTCGAAATCCCAGAGCAGCCCGCTATAAATTTCCTCTGAAACTCTACAAGTCCCAGAAAAGATTTAAGTTCACGAACTGTCCGAGGTTTCGGGAACTCCCTGACTTTTTCCATATACTCCCCACTCTTTCGTATACCACTCGAACTCACCTTGTGCCCCAGAAATGCCACACTTTCCCTGAACCACTCACACTTACTTGGTTTCACTCGTAGTCCGACTTCATCCAACACTTGCAGTACCTCTCTCATTATCTTCAGGTGCTCCTCAAATGTCTCTGTCATAATCAAAATGTCATCTATAAAACATATGACATTTTCCCTTGCAAACTTACCAAGAACACGATTCATTGCTCTCTGAAATGCAGCAGGTGCAGCTGTAAGTCCGAACGAGAGAGCACGGAACATATAATGATTCCTGGCTGTGGAAAAGCAGTTATGGGACGAGACTCTGGCTCAACCGGCATCTGGTAATATCCCCTCAATAGGTCCAATTTACTAAACACCCTCTTTCCATGCAAAGAGTATACACTTTCATTTATCAAGCACATCGGAAACCTGTCTTTCACTGTCCTTTCGTTCACCATTCGATAGTCCACACACAAGCGAATCCTTCCATCAGGTTTCCGCACAGGCACTATTCTACTATTCCACGGACTTGTGCTCTGTTCAATCACTCCCATTCTCTCTAATTCCTCACACTGCTCTTCTATCTCATTCATTACTGGTGGGGAGAACCGTCTTGGCCTTTGGTAGATCGGAGTCTCATCCGTTAACTGGATCCTGAAGGGAGGTAGTTTTGTTAAACGGAGGTCATCATCTCCTCGGGCCAATACGCTCCTTTTCTCCCCTGCCAACTGCCACACCTGCATTCGCTCACTCTCACTCAACTGTTCGCCAACAATCACCTCCTTTCTGATTTGTTCAGTCGTCCATTCCTCCCCACATTCTTGCCCTCGTTCATCCATTTGTATTCCATTTTCTCCCTCCTCACATACTTCCTCAATCACTGTATACTCTCCCTATCACATCCCCCTCATTTATTCTCTTTCGCCATGCACCCCCATCTTCCCTAGCTTGCACACAAATCCATGGGTTACTCTCATCAATTATACCATCATACACATGCCCAACTCTTTTCACTTTATAGGATGCATCCATACCATTCACAAAAATCATGCTTCCCTGCCTTTTTCTTCTATTATCACTCACTGGCCACTCAACATGCACCAATGCTGGGGTTCCCTTTTCCAGATTTACACTCTCAGATGCTCTCACCTCATACCCTTTTATTACCCTCATCCAATCCGATTCACTTCTCCCCACATAGAATTCACACTTACCCAACTCATTTTCCACTCAATCATACGTCTAGCAGGATGGATCACCAATCGATTCTTTTTCAAAAACTCATACCCCAGAATCATGTCATACTTTTCACTCTCCTTATCAACCACATAAAGCACACATTCTTCCATTTCACACCCCATCACTTTCACTTTAATCTGCACCTCTCCCAACACTCGTACTGGGATGTTCCCAACCCCTTTAATTTCCCCAGTTACTCCCCAATTCACTCTTCCTAATTCATTCTCTTTACACAAACATCCAATTCCTTGCTTACTTATTAAATTAGGTGAACATCCTGTATCCACTAATGCCCTCCATACACTCCCTCCCCATTCAACAGGAATAACCATACACTCTGCCTTTTTCTCACTCGCTCTCACTTCCTTATTCACTTGACACCATCCTGCTAATGCCTCAAATACACATTCATCATTCAGAGAAGCAGGGACCCCAACCCCAATGAGAGGCCCCTGCCCTATGCGTTTCCCGTACTGGGACCAGCCTCGCCATTTCCAGTGACAGCACCCCCTTGAGGGCCCTGCCTCTGAGGTTGAGGAGCTGGCATGGCTGACACTGGCCGATTTCCTGCATGAGAGACAGGACTCCCTCCCGCTGGTGCTGGAGCACCCTGCTGTTGGGCTTGACAGAACCGGGCAATATGCCCAAAGTTCCCACATGCCCTACATTCATACCCAGGTGTTCTGCATTCATACGCCATGTGTCCCATCTGCCCACATGCAAAACACGCACCCACTCTTCTTCTACAGGTCTCTATACTATGTCCCCCTCTACCGCAATATGCACACCCTCTCACATTCCCCATATTCCCTCCATTCACTGGCCCTCTTTGCTCATTCATTGTTGACTGGCCTTGAAGCCCTTGCCTTCTATACGTTTGCCCCAGCATCGGACCATTCATTCTGGGACCCGATGTGGGAGGAGGCCCTGGTTGTTGCATGGCCGACCCTCCATACACCCTTGTGAATTCGTTCACAAAGTTAGCCAGCATTTCCATTGGGTTTTGGGCCATGGATGCTTGGCTAACTGGAGGGTGACCTGGCCTAGTATTTCTTAATGCGTCCGCATAACTAGGAAACACAGGTACTTGTTCCTCCCTCATCGCTGTCCCCATTCGCACATCTGCTTCCCTATTACGCCCAATCCACTCTCATACACTCGGTCCTCTAACAATTCCAAGATTTCATGCCACTTCAAACGTGTCCCTCTCACTCTTACACACTCTTTCCTCTTAACATTCAAAAACTCTCTCACACTCTCAGGTACTGTCTCAATCAACTTTCTTACCAACCTTTTATTCTCATCTATCCCATCATCTCCAAATTTCTTTCTCGCCAAAGTTTCAAGTCTATATGCATACAAATCAATACTCTCCCCCTTCTGCATCCTTGCTCTCTCAAAATCATCCTTCTTTCGATATTTCACACCCCCTCTTATTCTTAACACTTGCTCCACCAATCTCTCCCTTAACACCTCATACTTCACAGGCACTCCTGAATTTACAACAACATTGTAAAACTCTAGCAACCTACCTTCCAAACAGTCACCCATCTCTTTCACCCAATACTCAGGAGCGTCTGGATACTTGCTCTTACAATAACGTTCATACTCTTTCAAAAACTCTTGTACATCTCTCCCACTATAAACATTAAATTTTGCAACCTTCGGAATCTCCCTAATTAAGATTCCCTTATGCACTCTTACACCCTCACTCGTATCACTCTCAGTTTCAGTCTCACTCTCACTCTCATACATACTGTCCTCAATGCTGGAATAGAGGGAGTCATCTGCGCTAACGCAGCGTTGAACCTTCCGAGAAGCCCTCTTACCAGATGCCCTCCGAGCCCCCTTCATTCCCGCCTTGCCCCTCTTAGCCTGCCCTTCCATCCTCTTACCTTTCTCCCTCTGATCCTCACCCTCAAGCTTCTTCTTACCCTCCTTAGGGGTGGAATGCACCATCACCTTGTAAGGTCTTTCTTCTTTCCCCTCACTCACGCTTTCACTCCCTTCTCCTTCCAGGCCCCCTACTGCTACATCCTATAGATGTGCCCCTTTCTTACTACCAACACCCTTACTATTTTCCCCTTCAAAACCCCCCTTCCCTTCTTTTTTCACTTTCCCATCAAGCTTGCCCTCCAACTCACTCATTCTCTTAACCATTGCCTTTAACCCATCATCCATCTCTTTCCTATTCTCAGCTGACGTTATTTATTTAGATTTTAAAAAGGCGTTCGATACGGTTCCGCATAGGAGACTAATTGCGAAAGTTAAAGCGCACGGTATACGCGGTCAGGTAGCTAACTGGTTAGAAGAATGGCTTCGTGCTAGGAGGCAGAGGGTCGTAGTTAATGGTAGTGAATCGGGGTGGTTAGATGTAGGTAGCGGTGTCCCACAGGGTTCAGTGTTAGGCCCATTGTTATTCGTAATTTACATTAACGACATAGATGTAGGATTGACTAGTAACGTTTCAAAATTCGCGGACGATACTAAAATAGGCGGTAAGGTTGTTAACGAGGACGATAGAAATAGGATCCAAGTCGATGTAAAGAGGATTATGGAGTGGACGGATAAGTGGCAGATGCAATTTAACGTAGTTAAATGTAAAGTTTTGCATATAGGTTCTCGCAACAATAATTACGCGTACACGATGGATGATAGGGAGTTAGCGAGCGTTGACGTGGAAGTAGATTTAGGCGTACGCGTAACTAAAGATTTAAAGGTTAGGAACCAGTGCCTGGAGTGTTGCGCAAAAGCTAATAGGATGTTAGGCTTCATAGCGCGTAACTTCGAATTTAAATCGAAGGATATTATATTGCCCCTTTACAAGTCCCTAGTCAGGCCTCATTTGAATATGCCGTTCAGTTTTGGTGCCCGTACTTGCGTGAGGATATTGATAGGTTAGAAAGGGTTCAGCGTCGTGCCACGAAACTTATTCCGTCATTGCGCAATAAGCCTTATGAAGATAGGATTAAAGTTTTAGACTTGTATTCACTCGAAACTAGGAGATTAAGAGGGGAGCTTATTGAAGTTTTCAAAATCGTTAATAACGTCGATAACGTAAATTTTGACAAATTGTTCACTTTCGATAATAGTAATACTCGCAATAACGGATTCAAGTTGCGTGGCAAGCGTTTCATTACTAATATCGCTAAAAACTTCTTTACGTTTAAAGTAATTGATAAATGGAATAATCTTCCCGCGTCAGTCGTTCATTCTACCAGCGTTAATGTGTTTGAGAACCGTCTTGACAGACATTTAAAATATTAACGTTGTTTAGAGTTAAAAAAGAAAGTTAACAACAGGAGCTCTGGTGGTGGTGCTCGAGGATGAGTCTGTTGACGATGAATGCCAGCTTGTGACATGCCAGCGTGTGATGCCAGCAATAAAATTATTAAAAAAAAAAAAAAAAAAAAAAAAATTAGACTAACACGAATGTAGTTGTAGCTCATAACGTAAACTAACCCACTTTTTGTTTAACTTTACCTACTTTTTTTTTTTCTTATCTCCTTACTTGCATGTCTGTAACTCTCTCCTTGCATGTTTGTAGTTTGCATGGTATGACAGTGAGTTAAGACTGTGTTTGCATGGTTTGTAAGCGTTCTTATTTTACTTCTTTTCATCTTTCACCCCTCTCCTATTCTCTCCGACTATCTTTCTGACTTGTCGGCAGTGGCCGGCGGATGATGATGGTGAGACCTTTTTCCTCTTTTTCTGAATGAATGTTAACCCACGAATGATAGGTGTTGCTCCTTACTTAACCCCTTATTCTCCTCTTCTCTTAACCCCCAACTCTCTCCTTTCTCTCGGGCTAGCCTTAGAGTGGATCTTAGGGTCTTTGTTAGCCTTAGCTTCTGTAGATCTGTAGATCTGTAGATCCTTTCTTCCATCTCTTGACGACAAACTACTAATTCTTTACTCTGTTCCTCTAATCTACTTTGCAATTTCCCCAAAACATTCTCTAATTCTGCCTTCTGTAACTCTAACTGATGGTTCCTAGCCTTTTCTACCTCTAATGCCTCCTCCATCTCCCTCAACCTCCTTTCTAACTCCTCCTTGGTAGGCATCTCTAAAGATGCTACCCTACTTCACTTCTACTCTACTACACCCAACCTACAACTACCCTTTCACTCTTCTTCTGTACAACCCAACCAGGAACAACCAACCTTTCTGAGTGGAGGTCCCTGTTCGGGCGCCACTTATTTTATGTGGTGGGATTCGGAGTAACCTAATGGCCGCACCACGAATAAGAATTTTTTCTTTTGTTTAAGAACTCCACGAAACCAGGCTGCTTACCTTGAAGGGTTGTTGGATCCAGGCTCGCTGCCCAGACCTCCGATTCCACGACTGCTGGCTCCTGCCACCAACAGTTTCTTACTTGCCAGAATAGCTTCCTTCTGTTAGTGGTTCACTATCTCCGGCATCCCCTTCCTAATAGAACTTAAAGTTCCCTTGGTCCAATAACGGTCTTCAGCCTCAGACAAATCCAGCCTGACTTTAGTTTCCTCTGTTATGTTCTTTATTTTCTCTTGTCAAATTACCCTCTTAAACTATATTTTTTATTATTTATATTTCCACACATGCGCCAATTGGTTCCCTCCACTTCTCAAAACTCGAGTTTTGACACACGCCGACACTTAAACCTCAGAAGCGTCTCTTTTACTAAGTTTATTCTTTTTTTTTCCATTCATTAAAATATTAACATATCTTATAACATTTAACATTCTTATTCATTTGTTTGTTAAAACTTAACTCAGTACTTAATTATCCATTTACTAACAGGGTTTAACAAGCGACAGTCCAACTCTCTCTTTCTCCCATACTAATTTAATAAAACTGTTTTATTCCTCATTCCTTGTTTACAAGTTTACCATTTCTTTATATATAACTTATTGTTTATTCTTTTTGTTAAGATTTTAACAATTTAGTACTTAATGTTTATTATTTATTATCTTAATGCTTATTATTTATTACTATCTTTCTAATTTCTTATAACAGTTATCATTCTTATCCATTTGCTGGAAAGAGAGAGAGAACCATTAAAATCCTATCTATAACAAGTATTTCATACAAAAAATCAAAGAAATTTAATATATAAATAATAATAATCAAGGCCAGGGGGAAAGGGCTGAGAACTAAAAAGGGAAAGGGTTCACCCTCCACAGCGCTGATGTTCAGTTCCACAGCAGCTCGCCGAATGGACTTTCCCTGACTCTGAGTAAACGCCTCACGGACAGTTTCAACATTCTCCTATTCTCCTCACTCCACCCACTTCGAGGTCTTCCTGATCGTGATTTGTCCTTTACGGATCCGGTCTCCATAAACTTCCGGTGGGTGGCGACGATGGTGTTCCTATCTGGTGCATAATGCTGTCCGTAGACTGCCCGGAATCGTCGCTGCACTTCGACCACAGATTGAAAAACCTCCTGCCATGCAGCGATTTTACACCTCTGCTCTAGAGTCAGCATGGTAGCAGAAGAAAACAGAGCAAAACTTCAAATGTAGACTCAAAAAAATTCTCAACTACTGAGTAAGAGTTTACCACAAGATGAACGTCATTGGTCAATTAGCTGCAAAGAAAATTGAAAATCAAATTAGTGAGGGACTTTTGAAACACCCGGTGTATATATACTAGGGTGGCAATAAAAAATGAAGTCGCAAAATTTAAAATGTGCGGGTACTCATTTTATTCGGTTTATTGAAAAAACAAATTCTGCCAAATTTCAAGTTCCTAATCTTATTTTAAGTGGTGGTACAAGACACAAAGAACTTTGTGCTCTAGGCTATTGGAAACGAGTGTTCGAGTGAGCTTCAAAGTTATACAAAACAAAAAACTGAAAAGAACAATTCTGATAAGACTCAAACAACCTCAAATAGGACTGCAATAGCTTGTAGTGACCTGATAGATTACAATTATGCCTAATTTTTCTGGCTTCGAATGAACGTGGATTTATTGGCATCAGGGAACATCTTCCAGTGCTGCTCCACAACCTGAAGAACGTATTGCTGTTGATCCTCCTGTGTGGTCAGCACAGCGTTAAAATCTTTCATTAGGGCAACTCCTCTTTCTGCGGGATCATTGACAACACTGATGGCAGAGACACGCTGTTTCGCTTGTTGAAAATCTTCATCTTCCCACTGCTCCGGATCCTTGGAGAGGAAGGATGTGGGAAGCTGGTGTAGGTGGAAGAAGGCCAATGTGTTCTTTGTGACAAAGGCTGCCAAAGAAAGATGTTCAGCATCTCCCACATCAATTGTCACACGAGGCGAAGGACTCTTCCTTTCTTCATTTTTGAGCACCTCAACCATGCCTCTTTTCACCGCGCTGCTGAGATATTCATCAAAAAAGGCCAAAGCGACCAACTTTTCACTTAAGTACCAAAGATGGCTAGTGATCCCTTTCAAAGCGGCCTCTGCTACGCGTCGGTTAACTTGTCTGTACTGCACCAGCTTTTGTATCAGCTCCAAGTCCAACCGCGGAGCATATCTGGCTACCGGGCATTGAACCAAACTTTAACGTAATCTCTGCAACAAAGAGGCAGAAGTCAGTAACACCCTGGAGCTCCTGGTCCGTGAGTTTCCCCAAGTTCCGCAACTGGTGACGGTACAAGAAGATCTTAAATGCATAGATGCATTTTGCCATCCACCGTGCCCTGTGGAGGGCACCCGGAGTTTGAATATGATTTCCCCGTGGTAGATTTATTCCGAGAAATAGCAGTACGAATTCCAGGAATTCACGGTAATCATCGCGAGGCTGCTGAGATCTCAACTGTTCGTGCACAAACTCTGCAACTTTCTCCTTGAATGCGTGCATCTGATCTGCCACCTCACGGTCTCCCTCAGCAGAAAGAAACGAATCCTTTACAATCTTTGGCCACACCTCCGCCAATCTTTGAAAGAGCTTGATCTTTGGTCCCAAAGAGCATGCTACTAAGGCTTCGAAAACTTTTTCGAGAACTATTTCCGCGATGTGGTGATGACAAGCAAGATTGAGAAGTTTCTTCCCGAGCTTCTGCTCAAGGAATTGACAAGCGCCGTTCAAGCGACCGGTGTTACATGATGTGTCAAAAGACATGGCTACGATCCCGGGAGATAACTGCCAGTCTTCCAGCATGGCATGCACTGCTGTTGCCTGCGCCAGACCTGTTGATGATGGCAGCTTTGGTACCCCCACAGCTTCATCACACCTTCTCCTGAAACCAGGACTGGAAGGCGATCGACCTTCTCTTTGTTTGTAAGGTCTGGAAGGAGCTTGCCATCCCAATGAACTGTTAATGGTACCATGGGGGAAAAGGACCTTCTCAGCTCATCCGCGATGTCTTGGCGGAATTTCATTCGAGCTAGTCGGATTGTCTCGATTCAATGCGTAGTGCTCCATACTTTGTCCAGCAGCTGCTAAGGTATTGGCCACAACATGGACTGCCCGGCGATTGGATATCTTTGTGCGGTCCAACGCTTGCGCCAGTTCTTGAGTAACAATCTGATTTAACCCTCTTGATCTTTTCCTCTTGGGTGTGGCAGATGACGCGCCTCCTATTGCTCCGACATTCACCTCATCTTCCTTGTCAGTATCCTCGTTTGTAGAACTGTTGCTCGACTCCAAAACCACGGACCTGTCCATCTTCTGGAGTTCATTCAGGTTCCTTCGTTTCCTTTTCTCTTGCTCACGCTGCCGCGTCATTTTGTTCTCCTCTTGTCTAATATAATTCTGATCAACAAGTCCTATAGTTCCTCGACAACCAGGCTCACGCTGCGCAAGAAGAAACTGCTTGTCTTCTTTATTTTTGATGATTTTGAGTGCAATCGAACAGGCCTTTCAGACCTTCTAGAAAGACCTTCTCCTTGTCCATCTGGGTTTTGGTACGCCTCGCTCGTAATTTCTTTAAGCTTCTCCACTCAGAATGGAGGTTCTCCAGCTTGTCTTGTGCCCAGTGCGTAGCTTGAGTCGGAAGACTTGCATTCTTCCACATCTGTTCGACCTCTGTCATCACCAGTCGGCTACTTTCTCTGACAGGGCGAGACTCGGACAGGTGAAAGAACAAGAATCGTTCCAGGACCTGCCGCTTGGACGGCAATTTGGCTCCTGTAAGGGCATATGAGTTGGGAGAAGTCTCAAGTAGCCATAAAACATCATTCTTTCTTAGAGTAGTCGCCATTTTTCATCTACCTGCAAAGTATACAAAATAGAGAATTAGTAAGTGACAATGGTGGAAACTTTGTTACTCTTGTACCACCCCCTAATGTTTATCAAAAGTCCTAAAAATTTGCCTGAGTGATTTTCTTCAGGAACTGCACCAAATGCGCCACCGCACTCGCTCCTCCAGGCAACTTGGATTTTTACCCCTATTGGCTATTGCCACCCTAATATATACTGTATATATACGGTGTATATATATGAAAATTATTTCACGAAAGTAACACGTGAAAAATAATTATGATGAATAAAACCACGAAAGAAAGGAAACACAGAATGGTGCTCGAGCGCTTTCGTCTAATGACATCCTCAGGAACACTGAAGTACATAAAGAATTATAGCCTATATATAGGTTACAGAAAAAAAAATATATATATATACAATAAATGGAGAAACAAACTTAAAGGATTGTGGGAGGGGGGCACAGATTTATAAGGAAAAACTATCGATTTTTAGCACAAGATTAAATGAATTGTTTCCAACCAATGTTATAGATAAAAAAAATATACAAATTTATACTGGAAATCTGCCGGGTTTTAGCACTCTGCTCTTTTTGTATATAAAAATTGAAAATTATCGATTTTTAGCACAAGATTAAATGAATTGTTTCCAACCAATGTTATAGATAAAAAAAAAATATATACAAATTTATGCTGGAAATCTGCCCAGGTTTTAGCACTCTACCCTTTTTTGTATATAAAATTGAAAAATAAAAGTTATTAGGGTAGCATACAAGTTTACCAAAGATTTAGCATTCTGCCTTTCTTATCTAAATCTGTTCTGAAGGAATTCAAAACAACAGGATAGTTGAAAAAGGCTTTGCTTATGTTGAAGTTATTTGTGAGTTGGATAATGGCAGACTCAAAATATTTCTATTAACAATGTTGCTAGAGTGAAATAAAACTGAAGCATTATTCCAATCAATACAGTGGGATAACTCTGACAAATGGATAAAAAGGGCACTGGACAACTGTCCTATTCTAACAGAATATTGATGCTGTTTTATACGTGTGCAAATCCTTTCCCGTCTGACCTATGTAAAAGGAATCACATTGTTTACAACCAATTTTATAGATAATGCCTGAATTATTGCTAGGGCTATTTTTTACTATGATATTTTCACAATATTGTTATATGAAAATACTACATTAATATCCAAAAGTTTAAGTACATTAGCAATGCCTAAAAAGCCCGGGAAAAATGGAAGTACTAAAATATTTTTTGACAAAGTACGTGTGTTATTATTGACACGATAGAAAGTTCGTTTTGCCTTGTTGAACAAGATTCCATAAACGCAGATGGATAACACAGATCACTTCCAATACCGTTGATTTTTTCTAATTCGGCATCGATGTATTCCGGACTGGCGATCCTAAGGGCGCGGAGAAACATTGAAAAAAATGGCCTTAGTGGGGGTGTCATGTCCCGAGTAAAAGTGTACGTAGGACAAATTGTTTGTTTTTTTCCGATAGATACTAAACTTAAAACCTGGGCTTTCCCTATGTACACGCACATACAAAAATGGGATTGAATTGTCTTGTTCCACTTCTAAAGTAAACTTAATGGAGGGGACTTGATCATTTAACTGAAGGAGGAAGTTATCCAGGTCACGATTCATGGGCCAGATACACAAAATATCGTCAACGTACCGCAACCAAGGGATGCCAACCCCCAGGATTCTCGGAATGTAAGTAATTTCGAAAAACTCCATATAAATATTGGAGAGGAGGGGCGACAAGGGGTTGCCCATGGCCATCCCAAAAACTTGTTGATAATACTCGTTATTGAAAGTGAATTTACAGTCTTTGATGCAAAGCTTAATAAGTTCCAAAACAATGTGTGAAGGTAGTGGCAGGTCATACTTATGTAATTCTTGGGAGAGAGAGTCAAGCATATCATCAATCGGCACTTTTGGATATTAATGTAGTATTTTCATATAACAATATTGTGAAAAATATCATAGTAAAAAATAGCCCTACCAATAATTCAGGCATTATCTATAAAATTGGCTGTAAACAATGTGATTCCTTTTACATAGGTCAGACGGGAAAGGATTTGCACACACGTATAAAACAGCATCAATATTCCGTTAGAACAGGACAGTCATCCAGTGCCCTTTTTATCCATTTGTCAGAGTTATCCCACTGTATTGATTGGAATAATGCTTCAGTTTTATTTCACTCTAGCAACATTGTTAATAGAAATATTCTTGTCTGCCATTATCTAACTCACAAATAACTTCACCATAAGCAAAGGTCTTTTTCAACTCGATCCTGTTGTTTTGAATTCCTTCAGAACAGATTTAGATAAGAAAGGCAGAACGCTAAATCTTTGGTAAACTTGTATGCCACCCTAATAACTTTTTTTTTCAATTTTATATACAAAAAAGGGTAGAGTGCTAAAACCCGGGCAGATTTCCAGTATAAATTTGTATATTTTTTTTTTTTATTTATAATATTGGTTGGAAACAATTCATTTAATCTTGTGCTAAAAATCGATATTTTCAATTTTTATATACAAAAAGAGCAGAGGTAAAACCCGGGCAGATTTCCAGTATAAATTTGTATATTTTTTTTTATCTATAACATTGGTTGGAAACAATTCATTTAATCTTGTGCTAAAAATCGATAGTTTTTCCTTATAAATCTGTGTGCCCCTCCCACAATCCTTTAAGTTTGTTTCTCCGTTTATTGTATATATATTTTTTTTTTCTGTAACCTATATATAGGCTATAATTCTTTATGTACTTCAGTGTTCCTGAGGATGTCATTAGACGAAAGCGCTTGAGCACCATTCTGTGTTTCCTTTCCTTCGTGGTTTTATTCATCATATATATATATATATATACACACTAGGCCACAAAATTATTTACAAATCATAATTTGTAATATATTTGTAATATATCTGTATCCACCTAAGAGGATGCCAGTAGGCATCAAAACTGTTATGGAAATAAACTCTGTCTATTAGAGTGGGTTTTTATTATCATATTTTCACGTAGAAAAGAAGTTTTTTGCAGATATATTTGACAATAAAAAGGGCTAATAAAAGAAAAATACCATACTTATTTGTAAAAATGTATTTATGAAAACTTATGAAAATTAGTACCCTATCCTGTATGGCCACCCTTGTTCTTTTGGACTAGTTCAAGATGCTGAGGCATTGAGTCAACCAACTTCCTGCATGATTCAGGACTGATTTTATACTATTCTTCTTAAAGAACTCTCTATAAATCATCTTTATTTTTTGCCTTCTCTTGTTCTTACTTTTCTTGCGAGCTCATCGCAAAGATGTTCAATAGGATTCAAATCTGGACTCTGAGATGGCCATCCTAGCATTTTAAACACTTCAAGCTTACTGTAAATCTGTTTTAGTGATTTAGCACTATGCTTATGATTATTATCCTATTGAAATATGAAGTTGGCATAATCTCCATGAAGTTCTTTAGCAGCTGGGATTACAATATTAATGAATAGATGTTTGAATACATACGGTATCGATCCATGTGCTCATTTTCATTCTGTGATCCAGTATAATTTTCCAACTCCCTTTGATGAGCAGCAGCCCCCACACATTGATTCCACCACCTGCTTTTTTCACTGTTGGAATAAGGCATTCATTCTTATATTCTTCACCAATTCATCTATTAACAATTTTCCTCCTTTTATCACTACCAAAAATTTTGTCTGCTTTCATCACTCCATACAATTTTTGACCAGTTCTCAGCATCCTAATCTTTGTGTTAAATAGCAAATTCTAATCGTGCTTTCACATTCTTCTTTGGCAATAAAGGTTTTTTCTTACTCACTCCAGCAAATATTTTATTATCCGTTAACCTTCTTCTTACTGTATCAGCACTACCTTTTGTTTCTCCTGCTTTCACTAATTCTTTACTCAAGTCATTTGATGTCGTAAATCTATTCTCCAAAGCCAGAAATTTTAGATGCCTTACACCACAGTCTGACAAAACCCTCTTTCTTCCAGTTTGGACTAACTTACAGGTACTTCCTTGGTTTAAAATACATTTCTTATGGTATCTGACTGTACTTTCACTTATCTTCAGCATTTTTGAAATACTTGTATTGGAATAATTACCCATTTTAACAAGAGCAGTCAATTCTCCTAAGTCTTGGCTAGATAACTCACATGTCTTAACCATCCTTTCAAATTGGAAATACACAAGTAAAAATTTTGTTGAACAGCGTTAAAATGAACCTTCCCCTATCTAGACTGACAGCACACTAAACTGCACATAGTCTGTGCCACTAATTTCAAAATTATAAGACTTTTAATTTAGCAACGCCAAATTATCAAAACATTGATGAAACTCTATGGGAATTAATTATAATGACTTTTAAAATGGTAAAATATTGTATTTAATCTAATAATTACTCTTACACTAATTTATTTGTGTTCTGCATAACATAAATTACCATAAAAAATATATTAACAAAATAAATTTTACTAAATCATAAAAATAAAGCTACCATTAATATCTGGATAATATTTCTCAATTCATAAATACTTTTGCCGACCAGTGTGTATATATGGTCTTCCTTTTGTGATATGGCTGAAATTAGTTTTTGTGAGGCAAGTTACACCTAAACTGAAATCTTTTGTTGGAGCTAGGAGTTTTGGAAGGATCTTACCCAATCAGTTATCAGGGCTCGAAATTAATACCCACCCAACTGCCAATGGTGGGTAGATTTTGGGTCAGGCGTTTTATTAAAAACTACACACAATACACTATAAAAAATTAGTGTGTGTAATTCTCATTTTTAATTAATAATATATGTAATTCTCAGTTATTTTTTCTGAGAGAACAACAAAAATTCTGTATTTTTAATAGTAGCCTATCGGGTAGTATGCTATACTTATAAAAATATTAGTGGAATATATTATAAATTTTGGGAATATGGATATTTTCTGGGCAGGTAGATTTTACTGAGTACGTACCCACCTAGTTGGTGAGTAAGGGAAAAAGTTTATTTCAAGCCCTGGCTTATGGTAATAACCAAAAGATGAACCTACACCATCACCCTTTGGTTATAACCAAAGCCTATCATCTGTGCCATAGACAGTTGCCAAATATGTATGATGAACAGTATCACCAGTTGGAGAAATGTAGCCCAATAAAAGGACCTTAGTAAAAAAACTATGAATTTACCATTAATTTACAATAATAGTAGGGCTAATCTAGTACTGGTGTGTATATATATATATTGTGGTGTTGTCCTGGAGCTCAAGAATCTCCAAACCAAACATAGGAAGTTGATGACAGTATGGTTCAAGAAATAAATAAAGGTTATAGTGCTAGAACATTAATTATGGGAGATTTCAACCTCTCATAGAGACTGGAGCCTTTTAGAGGGAAATAATAGGGAAGATAGCTTCTTCATTGACTGCTATAATGACTGTTTCCTAACACAATCTGAAGACAAACCAACTAGGGATTAAGCAATCTTAGATCTGGTTCTTTCCAGTGATCATGAACTTATTAGGGAACTTGCAGTTGGAAAGTCATTAGGAAATGGTGATCATTGGATCATACATTTTAAGATAGAATTAAATAGGGATCTGGTCAACAATGACCATCTAGTCCCTTGCTTCTCAAAGGGTAACTATAGTAGATTTAGGGAGTTGTTAGGCTCAGTAAAGTGGGATAATGAATTTGCCAATAAAAATGCTATTGAGATGTGGTCTAGATTTAGAGAAATTTTAGAGGATGTACAATAGGGTGTTTCACTCGTACAGAGGAAAATATCAAAGGTCAATATTTTTCTCCACTTTGCTTGTGCTTTTATTCCTTTTCACATAAGAAAGAAGTGCACCAATTTTGAAAACAATTAAGTGATATTTAGGGGTTACACACATTTGAGCCTTTTATAATAAACAATTTTCTTCAGTGTTATGAAAAAATTCTCCCTTGGAACCACGGAAAATGAAAAACTCTAATAATAAAATTGAAAAATTCAAATAAATACACATTACATAATACAATACAATTTAATAATATAAAATTTTCTTGTGTTACAAAAGAATTTTCCCTTGGAAGCACAGAAAAAAAAAAACTCTAGTATTAAAATCAGAAAATCCGAATCAAATTTTGAATTGGTACAAGGACGTTCCCACCTTGGTTCTTTCCGGCATCTCCTTTTGATGATGTTCAACAATCTGCAACAAGAATTATTTTTGCTTCTCATTCTTGACTGATTCATTGAATTGCTTGATTAATGCAATTCCCCTCTCCACTGTGTCATTTACGACTTTCAGCGCGTTGACTGACCCTCTCAAGCCGTCATTTTTGGTGTACTCTACGTTGTCAACTTCCCCAATGCCGAAGTTGTCGAAGAATGTCTTCGTCCTTTGAGTGACGAAGTTGCTCAGATCCTTGCCTTCAAAAGTCAGGTTTTTCTACTTGAGTCATTTGAGTTCCTTCCTCGACGCAGGTTTGTTCAAGGCCTGGAACATCTTTTCTTTCTCATTTGGCGATATCCATTCATCAAGGAAAGCCAAGTTGACTAGAGTCTCCGAGAGATACCATAGATGCCTTTTGGCAACTCTTAAGGCAGCCTGGCCCAGGTCCTTGTTTGGATATGAAATCAATACTTGAATCATGTCTAGGTCATTTTTTGGGGCCCACCTACTGACTACTGCCTTGTGCCAGAACTGGACATAAATGAAACACGTAAAAAGGGCCACATCATGCAATCCCTTCACCTCTCAGTTGGTGAGTTCCAGTTGCTCCCGGAACAAAACCATTTTCAGCACATAGATAGCTTTCGCCATCCACCTAGCTTGATGATGGGCTCCTGGAGTCCTGAAGGAGAAACTCAGCTCCACCCCAGCCTCCAAGGAAAAAGAGCGCAGTTTGAGTTCCTCATAATCTCTTGGGTGACATGAACTTTCAATGACTCCACAAAGATAACTCACCATCCTGATTCATTCATCTTCCAAGTACCTAGTGGCTGGCTCTTCTTCATCGATTATGGTTTTGAAACAATTTTTTTTTTAACAAAGTCCCAATGCTGCTGAAATCATCGAAACAACAGGATTTCAAGACTACTTGTTGGCCCCAGGGACTTATGAAAGACCTCCTTCAAAATGAGCTCATAAATGTGGTGATGGCAAGGCAACCACAAGAGCAACCGATCAAGGAATTGTTCAATCCTTATACATGCCCCTTGCATAAGTCCAGTATTGGACACCGTAGTGTCAAACAAGAGGCCAATGATGTGGTCCTGAATTCCAAATCATTGCAGCTCCTGGATGATGGCTCGAGCCATTTGTTCACCAGTACCATCCTGGGCAACAGGCACTCCAAGAAGATGCTCAAACTCCTTCCCTGTTACCACAACAGCTACTCTGTCTTCCAAGCTTCTAGAGCTTCCACCAGCAGCTTGAGGTAGTAGCTTGCTGTCCCAGTGCAGAACTAAGAGAGGTGGATCTTTGAAGATAGACTCAAGTTGTTTGGCCATTTTCTCTCGATACTTGGCACATGCTCGATGAACAGTTGATGGCAAAATAATAATCTGCGATACATCTGGTCCGAGACTTTTAGCAGTTGCAATGAAGGAAGTGCTTGCTTGTCAAATAGAGAGTTGTTCTCTATCCCAAGTAGCCACGAGTGTTGGATCAAGTGTGTTCTTGGAATGATGAGGTGACTTAGAGGCCAATGGAGCAGCAAAATCTTCATCATCATCTGTGGTTGCCATTGAGCTAGAGGATATGCTATCCAGCTTCATTTTCTTGGAGATCTTTTCAGCTTCTTCAACATGCTTTCTTTTTCGAAGTTCAAGTTTCTTAGCTGCTGCTTCTTTCCGTTTGTCAGCCATGGTGCATTTCCTATCCACCCCAGCCATTGAAGAACTCATTCTCTCCTCCCTCTGGGAGGACAAGAAAACCTTGTCCTCCTCCGGAACTGAACTCATACTCATCACATCTTGACAAGCAATGTTGAAAAGGTCAGCAAGGTCTCCCTTCCACACCTGATGCTTCATAATGGCTTTGTCCATCTCTCTCAACTTCTTCAGGTTTTGGTACTCTTTGTACAGCTTTAGTAGTATAGCAGCTCTAATGTTCTCCTCTGTCTTCACGGGGATATTCGCCTTCTTCCAAACTTCTTGAAACTTGATACTCATAGACTTGATGGCAAGGAGGATTGTTTCCTTCAGATCCAGGTGATGGTACATAAAGCAGAGGAGGACTTGCTCCCGGGATGGCAATCTTGCTCCTAAGAGCTCTTCGACTGGAATCTTTTCAATCAGCCAGATCATCTTTCTTTCCAATTTCAACACTTTTTGCACCTGTGAAAGAAAAGAAAACATTACAATATGTTGGAAGTTGGGACATTCTTGAGATTTGGTTACAAAGGGCTAAGGTATCAGAGGTGACATAAGTGTACAACCTCAAAATGGTGTTCAATTTGCTTCAAATTTGATACATATGCTTTACAGATCATAAGGTGTATGGGGAAGAGCAAAGTGTAGTGAAATTCACAACTTGATAAAAGTGGAATACCCTAATGTACAATGTAGGTGTAAGAAACAGCTGAAATGATTAAAAATAAAAAAGGGCATGCAGGGAATTTAAAGGTAGTGATAGTATTTTGGACTTGGATAATTATAGGCAGTTAAGAAATAAGCTAAATAGTTTGATTAGGAAGAGTAAAAGGCATAGTGAATAAATCTAGCTAGAAATAGTACCCTAGTAAAGATCCAAAGAAATTCTTTAGGCCTAGTTTTTATAAATAATAATAATAAAAAGTATGATAGGATGTTTGAAAAAGATCAGGATATTGTTGGTATTTTTAATGATTATTTTAGCTGTTTTTACTGATGAAAATTTAAATAACTTTGATTTTAATCCTTTAGATCCTGTAAATTCAGACATTCTTGGATCATATTCATATAAGGAAGGATGATGTTAGTAGGATGTACCAATATCAGTAGATTTTTATCCATATCGTATTGGCCGATATTTCAAAAATATGATTTTTCCAAAATTATGAATAAAAGACTATTTAGAGCAGTGATGCACAAACCCTGGCCCGTGGGCCAAATGTGTCCCCCACATGTCTTTTCAGTGGCCCCATGGGTCTTTTCAATTCAATGAAAAGGTTAGAATATAAAAGTGACCCAATTTATGACTTAGATGGAAAGTAAGTAGGCTAATACATTTAGTTATTTTCTTCGCTTGACCCTCACATCAAAAACGTTTGTGCACCACTGATTTAGAGGATGAAATTTTCAATATTTCATTGTTTTATCACTTCACATAACCCGTTATTTTTTCACAAGGGTTAAGTTCTCATGTAAAAATAGCAGCTGCTCTGTACGTTCAGGAGAGAGCCAATTTCTAGCAGCACTGGCAATGTTTACAAGTGTAAATCCTTTGAGAAATAGATATAAAGCCTAGAAAAACAAAAAACTATCTTGTAGTCATAGCTCACAATTTACTAAGCCCAACATACGCCCGCAGTCCAATTGTATAACAAACAAAACTATGACATCTAATGCAGTATTGCCATCTTTACTGAAAAGGATTATTGCTTTGTTGCCAAATTTTCAACACAGAAAATAAATTATGAATATGTTACAAAAATATGACAAACTAATAAACCCTAGCTAGATATCAGTATCGGTTATCAATATTTTTAATTATTGGTATTGGTTACTGGCTAAAAAGTGATATTTTGTTTGCTAGGTCAATTAATTATTCAGAAATACCAAACGAATGGAAAAAATTTAATGTAGTACCCATTTACAAAAAGGGTAGTAAGAAGGAAGTAGGAAATTATAGGCCTGTTAGCTTGACATCATTGGTAGGAAAGATAGCTACTAGAAAGAATTAGCTATAAAGAATAATATTCAAGATCATTTGGAGAAGTTTAATCTTATTTTAAGTTCACAACATGGATTTAGATGAGGAAGGTCTTGTTTGTCTAATCTCTTAGACTTTTTAGAATTTGTAACTAATCAGGTAGATAATGGAAATGATGTAGATGTTATTTATTTGGATTTTAGTAAAGCATTTTGACAAGGTTCCACATAAGAGACTTCTATATAAATTAATAGCTCATGGTATATTAGGGTCAGTTTTAAATTGGGTAGAAAAATGGTTAGAAGACAGAGAACAGAGGGTAATTCTAAATGGTCATGAATCTACAGTAGTTGGCAGAAAGTGAAAAGTCGGGTACCACAGAGATCAGTTTTGGGTTCATTACTCTATTTTATATCTTAATAATTTAGAGAAAGGAGTAGATTGTAAAATTTCTAAATTTACAGATGATGCAAAAGTAGTTGCCCCTGTTACAAAATAGAAAATTCTTATAAACGGCAAAAGGATCTTCATAGATTAGTTGCTTGGGCTAGTAAATGGCAGATGGAATTCAATATTCAAAAATGCAGTCATGCATTTTGGTAGAAATAATGAAAACTTTAGTTATGAGATGCAAGGGAACTGGTTGGAGGATGTTAGAAATGAAAAGGATCTTGGCATTATAGTTTGTAATGATCTAAAATTTCTAAGCAGTATTTAGAGGCTAGAAATAAAGCAAATAAAATGTTAGGGTCGTTCTCTGTCAGATCAACCAGTGCCTAACACCCTCATCTCTCAGATTTTGCTGAAATTTGGTTTATAGGGAGTTTGTGGGCCCTGAATCCATTTCTGAAATTATAAGGTCAATCCGACCAATGGTTCAAGAGATATGACCTCGGGAAATTTGAGGTCACTTGCGAGGTCACTAACATTTGGCGACCCATAACTTGGGTAATAATGGTCACAATTATATAAAAGTATATATATTTAGAATCAGAAAACGACAAGGAATCCAAATATGCAAGTTTTAGAACTCTAGGTTGAAAATAAAAAAGTTACACTAACCAAAATTTGAGGTCACGATTTGACCTCTGGGGTATCAAATGAGAATTTTTTTTTTAAATGTAAAAAATGAAGGCATAGGCATTGGCTATTAGAATCAGCAAAAAAAGTTTGTTTATGTTAGTATTTTTCATGTAACTAACATATAAGTGAACACCATATTCATAAGTTGTGCGTCAATTCTACCTATTTTTTCACACTTAAGCTCATAATTTGACCTATAGAAATTAAATTACATTTTTTTATATATATAAAAACAAAGGCAAAAAATGTAAAATTGTATTTCACTGCTAATCTACACTGGCAATAATAGTTATAATAGTGAAAGGGGAAGACCTACTTAGAGGATTCATGTGCTAGCCTAATACAATTTTTGCATGCTCGATGCTCTCATCAATTTCTTTTTGTGGAAAATGTATTGAATTCTGCTGCCTCCTCTTAGGGTAGGACAACTCATTACAGTTAATATATGATGTCCTGGCACTGCACATGAATCCTTGTTTGATGGATATAATATGCACTTGATCCTGATGACCCAGAGGGATGTAGAAAGTTCACAGTGAAATCATCAAACTCTTCACAATATTCCTCCACAATTCCATACCAAACTTGCATGTCATAAATGCAGCCAACATACTCTCCTGGTTTGACACATTTTAGGTTACCAAGCATTGCAGGCTCATTAGTAAAATGACTTTTCCTTATTCTTTTCTTTTCTCCAATGCCACTTGAAATGGGATACACCATCAGTTCTTCTTGTTTAGTGGAACAAATCTATGATATTTCTGAGTTCCAGGAATAGCCCTACTATCCTTGAATCGATGTTCCAACCGTTCTTCTGCATCTTTCAAATCAGCTGTAGTTACAAAGAAAAAATTTATCTTCTTGCTCAAGTTTTCTTCACAAAACTGAAACATGTGTTCTGGTGTAAGAATTTGCCTCTCTGTAGTTCTCTGCAAACTGGCACGAGCAGTAGCTCTTTTCACTGTTCCTCCAATCCCATCACATGCATTTTTGCCATGGGATGTAGCAAAGAAGTGCCATTCACAAGACAGACCAAAATCCTCTTCATGGTAACAGAGATTTGTGAAGTTGTATCTGTTCTTATATTGGCCAGCACATCCATCTGAGAAATAGTGCACCTTCTTCAATTGTGGGCATCTGAATTTAACATATGTCATAAGCTTCAATATGAATGAGTAAACCATTATAGTGTTGTGTTTTAGTGATGCAGATAAGAAACAGACACTAAAATGGCTAAGTTCCTGGTCTGCAGATGATCTATAATAGATGACAAAAGGGTGAACTGTACACTGTGAATTGTCCCAGTGAAACCCTTGGGCAGCATCCTGGACAATGAAAGAATAATTCTCAGAGAAATCACCTACTATAACTACCTCGCTCTGAGGTGGTAGTGTTTCTTTCAACTGCTTGAAGTACTGTGATTGTTGCTGAGCAACAAAGTGATGACGAACCATGCGGGATATTTTCATGCTTAGGGATGATAAGTATTCATGAAGTGGCTCCACCTTATCAACCATTGTACAATGGTCAACAGTCACCCATTGCTTGTAAGATATTTCATTTGGAGCTGATTTCACACTGTCAAGTAACTCAAGAAAATCCAGGACACCCTCTTCTCTTGGGCAATCATTGCAAAGTTGCATCATGCAAGTCTCTCTTTCTGTACTGCAGACACTGTAATCCATAAGATCCTTGTATGAAAGACCTCTTTCTCCCAATGCAGCCAGCTGCAATTTTGGATTTTGATGGTATGTGCAGACACAGACAGAATGAGTCCCACCACTACTGGCAAGCACACAATATGATGGCCGTAATTTTGCAAATGTTGAAAATCCTATTTTGGGATTCTTTTCATCATTTTTATATTGTTCAAACATCTCTCTTAAATTCCCGAGGACCAATCATTTTTGCACCTTCATGCACCTTCAGCACTGATAACTTTCACGCAATCCTTTTGGCCAGGACACATACGACTAACCTCTTCTGACTCATAGAATCTTCTAACTATATCTTTGTGTTCTTCAGATATCACTTTTCCTTTGCTCATTAGTGGAATCTTCGGAAGGATTCCATGTTCTGATTTAAGTGAACGGCTTCTTTTCACCATGTATGTTGTAGTTTGAAAGAAACTAGCTGTTTTTTCAATTGTGTATGGTGAGAGTGTCAATATTTGTAGTTTGTGATGGTGACATTTGCTCTCCAGGAATGACTGTTTCAATTCATTCATTAATTGTCTAGATGTTTTTCAGATTTAGTTTCAGGTTTTGAAGTATCACTTACCTCCTCGGTAATTTGAACACCATAACTGAGTTCTAGCCTCTCCTTCAGGTGTTTTCTGAGCAGATGATAGCTTACCACAAGCCTTGCGCTTTTTCTGGCTTAATGACAGCCCTTCTGAAAAGAACAGAAAAAAGGTTTCACACACCTGAATATTAGTAATTAAATATTAATTATAGTACCTTAAATGCTATATAATTGGCTATATAGTAGATCAAACAGACCTTGTAGTAAATATAAGTTATTATATTAATTTATTACTTACTTTTTTTAACTGGTGTTTGGTCCAGAAATGCTAGAACTGGTTCAACTGAAGTTGAAGGATTTTCCTTTATCAAGCAATCACTGTCATTGTCCAGATCTTGAATTGAAGAGATGTTACTCAAGCCACTGATAGTAGATGATTCATTGAATCCTGCTCAGACTCGTTGTTTTCAGTGGTACTAAGTATAGTGGGGTTTTTCATTATCAGTGTCCAGCAGTTCACACACAACAATGAGTCTTTTTTCACTCTCCAGCACATTTTCAACAAGTACATCAGTCACTTTTCTAAGATTGATTGTTATGCGTTTCTTGTGTTTTTGAATAGGGTCCTGGCAGTATTTCAAGTGCCGAACCATTGTATTTTGATCTGTAAAGATATAGGATTTACAATTAGGTAATATATATTTTTTAGAAAATATATAGCTATACACACTTAATATTTTAGGCCTTGATAGTCTCTGAGGCTCATTAAAACACCATACCCACCAGCCACCCACAGTGCTGACTGGAACTGTACTAACCTGTAGACAAGGAATTTTGCAACTATCTGTGTTGATTCTGCACTTAGACAAGTAGCAACATGTTTCAACAGGTTTGTTTAGGCTACATGTGAGCTTAGTCTTCCCCTTTCACTATTATAACTATTATTGCCAGTGTAGATTAGCAGTGAAATACAATTTTTATTAAATTCTCGGAGCTTGAGGTCAAATTGATAGCTAAGATATAAAAATTCCTTGAAATGACAAGCAATTTATAAATATGGTGTTCACTTATAAGTTAGTTACATGAAAAGTACCAACATAAACAAACTTTTTATGATTGTTTCTATTAGTCAAGAACTCTTACTTTGTTTTTTATATCTATAAAAAATGTAATTTTAATTTCTATAGGTCAAATTATGAGCTTAAGTGTGAAAAAATAGGTAGAATTGACGCACAACTTATGAATATGGTGTTCGCTTATATGTTAGTTACATGAAAAATACTAACATAAACAAACTTTTTTTTGCTGATTCTAATAGCCAATGCCTATGCCTTCATTTTTTACATTTAAAAAAAAAATTCTCATTTGATACCCCAGAGGTCAAATCGTGACCTCAAATTTTGGTTACAGTGTAACTTTTTTATTTTTCAACCTAGAGTTCTAAAACTTGCATATTTGGATTCCTTGTCGTTTTCTGATTCTAAATATACAGGGTGGGCGGAAAGTAGCTCCCTATTTTGGATTGGTAAAAAAATACGTATATTATCCATTTATTTCAGAAGAAATAATATGAAAAGGTAGGCATACATGGTAGGTTTCCTCTAAAATTCAATGTGGGCTCCAACTCTTTCCACCAGCTTCTGGAGCCGCCCAGGAATGGCGTCCACTGACTTTAGCAGGAACTCCGGCGGGATGGAGGACATGACTTCCCGAATTCGGTCCTCCAGTTCTTCCAATGTCCTCGGTTTGGTGCGGTAGACTTCTTCCTTTACCCACCCCCAAAGAAAGAAGTCGCACGGTGTCAAGTCGGGGCTCCTGGCTGGCCATTGATGTGGACCACGACGACCCATCCAACGCCCAGGGAAGTGGGCATCCAGCCACTCACGGACAACAAGAGCGAAGTGCGGAGGGGCGCCATCTTGCATAAATATCAGATCTTTGGGGGTGGGTAAAGGAAGAAGTCTACCGCACCAAACCGAGGACATTGGAAGAACTGGAGGACCGAATTCGAGAAGTCATGTCCTCCATCCCGCCGGAGTTCCTGCTAAAGTCAGTGGACGCCATTCCTGGGCGGCTCCAGAAGCTGGTGGAAAGAGTTGGAGCCCACATTGAATTTTAGAGAAAACCTACCATGTATGCCTACCTTTTCATATTATTTCTTCTGAAATAAATGGATAATATACGTATTTTTTTACCAATCCAAAATAGGGAGCTACTTTCCGCCCACCCTGTATATACTTTTATATAATTATGACAATTATTACCCACGTTATGGCTCGCCAAATGTTAGTAACCTCGTGAGTGACCTCAAATTGCCCGAGGTCATATCTCTTGAACCGTTGGTCGGATTGACCTTATAATTTCAGAAATGGATTCAGGGCTCACAAACTCCCTATAAACCAAATTTCAGCAAAATATGAGAGATGAGGGTGTTAATTTCAATTTTTTTTGGTTGATCTGACAGAGAATGACCCGTTAGGTATTATTAAGAGGAATGTTAATTACAAGAGTAAGGAAGTCATCTGTAAATTATATAATTCTTATGTTAGGCCTTACTTAGAATACTGCATTCAAGCTTGGTCCCCTCACCTTAGACATGATATTGATATGCTTGAATGTGTGCAACTTAGGGCAACCAAGCTTATCCCTAACCTAAGATTTGAATGCAGGGATAGAGTAAAGGAATTAGGTATGTTTAGTTTTGAGAGACATTGTATGAGGGGAGATATGATACAGATGTTCAAAATGTTTTCAGGTTTGGACAATTTAGATATTGATGTGATAACTTACAAATGGACATAAGAAAATTAGAAAACAGACATGTAGACTTGATCTACAAAAATACTTGGTAATAATCTACTTAAGCTCCCATCTCTCTGATTTTCATAAATTATACATTGGTAGCTTCATTTCTTCATTAGGAATACAATTTAGTCTCCAGTAAGGGAAATGCTTCAAAACCTAACCTAACCTAGCATTTTGAAGCACAGCTCGCCTTGCTATAATGCCAACTGTTTTTAGACAACCTAACCTAACTAGTGATGCGAGTCGTTTTTATTGTGTCATTTTTTTTGTTGTTTTTTTTGTTTAAAACGAAGGTAGTCTGTTTTTTTTTGTTTTTTATTGTTTTAAACTTATTCCATATTTTTTTCCTTTAATCTAATAAGTATATTAGTATTACCTATAATTTACTATACTACCATGCTTATACGGTTATACCTAGTATATATACTATATAGTCATCTTTTAGAAAAATTGAATCACGCAAAAAGTATATAATAGAAAGGAAAAACAAACCCTCATTTTTTATATGTATATATATTTTTTAACTAGAACATAAAACATTCTTCCTCGTTTCAAACAATATACATAATTGTGATTGGCAAGAGTACCAGTATATATATTCCAGATAGAAAAGGAAAATATTCACCTTTTTTTGAACCTTTTTGTTAACCTACATTTCCATGGAAGAATCATCACTAGATTGGGTAGAGCATATATGCTAGTTTCAATATCACAGGTACTGGTATAATATCCATAATACTGGTATAAAACAATAGATATAATTGTGATTGGCAAGAATACCAGTGTGTATATATATATATATGTGTATGTATATATATATTATATATATATATATATATATATATATATATATATATATATATATATATTCCAACCCCGCAAGGGGGTTCTAAGCTCATGCTCTTGAGTGCTCTTTGTGCTCGTTTGTACGTGCTTGTTCCTGGAGGTTTCACGTGCGCCCTCCCGGCCCTAGCACCCAAGGATGATGGGGCTCGACCATGCAGTCCTTGTCATCCTTGGTCTTTTTCCACTTTGACTGTCCCCTCCACCCTTTCTTTTTCCTCTGTCTTTCCTCTCACTTTTTCTTTGTTTTTCCGCCGAGATATGCCCTTTTAAATAGAGGTGAATCGGTTCTTCCCGAACTTAAAAAAAAAAAATATATATTCCAAATAGAAAAATAAAAAAAATATAAATATTCATCTCTTTCTTTAACCTTTGTGTTAACCTAATGCTGTTTAACTTCATTATCTGATTCTATTTCCATTGAAGAATCATTATCACTAGATTGATTAAAGCAAATAGTTTCAATATCACAGGTACTGGTATTTATTGCAGATTTGGATGTTGACGAAGCCAATGTAGCACCCATGTTTTACTTCACTTTCTTGGAATTTTGCATTTTGGGATATAAATACTAGCTTTGCTGCTCTGTCTGTGCTTAATTGGTTTCTTTTGGCTGTATGGATATTACTGTATGTGCTAAATGATCTCGGAGGTAATGAAAGGGCGAAATAGAGGTGTATGAGTTTGTGTAGGTATATATGTGAGTATGCATGCGTATGTATCTGGAATTCTGGATGTATGCATGTGTATGGGGTATACAATAGATATAAATGTGTATATAAGTATTTATGTATATATTGGTATATATGTATATGGGTGTGGGTGTGGGTGTATGTGTATGTATATATATATGGATGGTCTCGTGGGGGGGGTGGAATATGTCATCGCGGGTCTAAAGGATAGTTAAGTGGGAGATTCAAAATTCGAGGCATGGATGGGAGAGTCCTGGGAAGGTTGGACAATGGGCAGCTCCCAGCCAGTGTTCTCGCAAGTTTAATGGATCTCAAGATACAAGACTTTCAGTGCAAGAAAGAGGCCAGTTTTTTCTGTAAATAGGCTGAAAAGGACATTCTATACTGGTACCATATGGCCTATTTTATTATTTATTTATTTATTTTTATAATATATATCATTGCAAAAGTATACCTTATAATTAAATTGGCAATATCTATATTAAAAAAAAAAAGAAAAAAAAAAAGTTTTTTTACATCACTAAACCTAACCTAACCTTACCCAACAAAAGCTGTATGTACATTTCCACAATTAGTATGGTGGGTAGAGCTAGGGTGCTACAATGAGGAAAGCATGCAACCTTTCCTGAGGGTCTGAATAGTTGTCTCAAAACAGTTGGCATTCTAGCAAGGCGAGCTGTGCTTCAAAATATTAGGTTAGGTTTTGAAGAATTTCCCTTACTAGAGACCATCTAAATCATATTCCTAATGAAGAAACGAAACTACCAATGTATAATTTATGAAAATTGGAGAAACAGGAGCTTAAGTAGACTAGGTAAATATGCAATTTCATGGCTCCATGAATACCGATATTTTAGTCATAAAAACCATAAATATGTATGGTAATTTTTTACTATCACTCCGGTCTCTTCAATTCCCATAATTTATAGATCAATGGATTCGTTATTACACCAGGAATGCGATTTGGATAGTCTCAAGTGAGGGAACTGGCCCAAAACTAAGTTAGGACACGAAGTTTATTTTGGGGTATGTGTAAAAAAATACCCTAAAATGCAGGTAATTCCTTCAGTAGAGACTATCTAGGGCTCATTCGCGATGTAAAAACGAATCCATTGATATATAAATTATGGAAATTGTAGAAACAGCCAACATGAGTGACCTAAAAGGTATATATATACATTTATATATAGGGTGTCTCAAAAGTCACTATCTATTTCGGTGACATTAGATGTTTTTTTTAAAAATGCTATGCTGGCATAAACATATGTACTTCTGGTGCAAATTTGTGTATTTAAAAAAAGTTAATTGGTTTATTATCTTGACATGCTTGAACAATTCCTCGAACCTCAACTTCTTACAGATGGCATTCTTGACACAGTAGTTTTTCAGCAGGATGGAGCACCGTGCCATTATGCAATAATTGTACGTGATTATATTGACAGACGCTTCCCCGGTCACTGGATTGGTCGTGGAGGAACACAACCATGGGCAGCACATTCACCTGATTTAACACCATTAGATTTTTTTGCCTGGGGTTTCATTAAGTCTAAGGTGTACACTGGTAGAAGAATTAGTGATGTAGCCAAACTTCGAAATCGTATTACCGATGCAGTTCAGAAAATAATACCTCAAATGCTGGAAAGTGTATTCCGGGAAACAACTTATCGCTTTGAGCTCTGTAGAGACACTGATGGTCGCCATGTGGAGACAGATAAATAAATAGCACTAATTCTTTGTGGCACTTACTTTGAAATAAATATTTTTCATGTCATAAACCAGTTTTTCGTAATTCCCATTATTTTTCAAAATAGATAGTGACTTTTGAGACACCCTGTATAATATGTAGTAAAACGAACACTGTATATATTCACTGTATATTAGGGTGTGACAGTTGCCCCAACTTTGTCCTACAATGCTGTTCAAAATTTTGGTGTTGCATATTGACATATTCGAGTGAGCACCAGCAATTTGAAAAATAGCAATTTTGCTTATACGGCATATGCGCCTATATACGAGATTACACAACCATCATAAGGGATATTAACACCAGAGGTGGGGAGTCGGAGTTGGGGCTTTTTTGAAGAGTCGGAGTCGGTAAAAATGACCGACTCCCGACTCTTTGATTCAATTTTTATATGCCAACAATTTACCAGAATACTACTCTGCCCTAAATAAATATCTTCCTGAACTAATTCTAGATTCACATTTCCACATTTGATTTATTGTTCTGGTAAATCTTAGCAAATGAATTTCATATTTCTATTTTAGGATACTAGGTACCATATAAAAATTAGCAATATATTAATTATTAATTTAATTAGCCCTATTAGTAATGAGTCATGGGCCTAGTAGAAAATCAGCAGTCTTTCAATATTTTAAGCTAAATGAGGATGAAAGTATTTTTATTTGTCAAGTAGAAAAGGATGGTAAAGAGTGTAATGCAAAAATTAGTGCTTACACTGGGAAACATGCTAATGCTCAAACTTGAAATGCCATCTACGAAACAAACATCCCAATATTTATAAGGTTGTAGATCAGCATGATAAGGAAAGAGTCGGAGTCGGTTTTAAAAAATACCGACTCAGGAGTCGGGAGTCAGTTGTTTTTGGCCAACTCCCATCCCTGATTAACACAAATCATTTGCCTGTCTTAATTAAAAGCTGTTATCACTCAAAAAAGTTAATAATTCTTATTCTCTCATGGTATTAAGGGGTTTTATCATATATTCACAAGGTATTTCTCTAGAGCAAGAAACATGATTTCTGTTCGGAAAACAGATGATCGTTTGCGCTGATTAGGAACGCGAAGTCTGTCATTTTCAACTACTTGAAGGACTTCTTGAAAGTGCTCCTCATCCCTGGCAACATTAAGAAAGTCATGGCAAAGTTTTACACCACGCTCTGCAGCCTCATTGACAACCTGAAGCTTGTCCACAACCCGTTTCATGTTCAGGTAGTCGTCATGATCCGCCCATTCACTGGCTGGACTGTGGAGAAACTGATAGGGCATGCCTAAAATGGTGAAGAACCGGCTTGAGTCAGGCCCAATTAGGTCCACCAGGGCAGTGCCACTTTCTGGGACAGGGGGAAGATATGGCTTTCCATAGCCCCCATGATTGAGCCCACTCTCTTAGTAACTTCAGTGCCTTCATGGCAAAGAAAGGCCTTCCTCATCTCCTCTTTTGTCCTTTCTTGTACTTGGGACGAGAACAAAGCCAGTGGGGCCAACTCCTCAGTTAGGTACCAAGTGTGTCTACCGAGTGCCACATGTGCTTTGTCAACTATTGTGGCGTCATATGGGGCAAATTCAGCCAAGGTTTCGACCAAATTCAAGTCATTCAGTGGCACACTTGCTGGAACGGGGCAAACAATCCACCATGGGACATAACAGTGACTGTGAACACAGCAAACCATTCTAACTTGCTGATTTGACTTTTAGTCACAACCTCGGCTTTGGGAAACTGCTCTTTGATCTGGCCTGACAAAAGAACAATCTTGAGGGTATAGAGCAGTTTAGCCATCCACCTTGCTTTGTGAAGTGCGCCGGGGTAGACCATTGTGAAGTTCACTGGCTCGGATCCTTTAGTTACAAGCAGCAGACAAAGCTCTACCAGCTCCTTGTAGTCGCCACGTGTAAATGGTTGGGCTAGAGATTCATGGAAGAAGTCAGCCATCTCCTGCTGGTGCTCCTCAAACACTCCAGGCATTGCGGGTAGTAGTATTTCTTTTTTTCATTGTACGCCAGTTGAGAGAAATGGTTCTTGAACCTAGAAATGCAATTATTGGGATTATTATATTTGTACTAATCTATAATATTGTTTTAGGGGTATTAAGATTGATATGATCGATCATTTGCTTGGTGTTAGTATATCTTATAAGTCTAATAAAAGAAATTCCACTAAATTTGTTCATTAGATAATAATATTCCTTGTTATTTTGTAAAGCTTATGACTCACCTCTGGAAAACCATTATGTTTGGACTTGAAGAGCCCTCCACTTTCAGCAATCCCAGCAAACACCTAGGATGACTTCGCCCACATGCCTGCGACAGGCGCACCAGAATACGGCACGCTCTAATTCCTTTTGGAGGGAGACGCAAGCAGCTTTTTTGTTCTGAAAAAAAAATGTAATTGTAGTTTAAGGCCACCATTTCAGGCACGTGCTTTTTGCAGATTTCTGTTAAATCATTCACTGTATTTTGGTATTAATGTCGTGATAAATTCACGCTGATGTTTGAAATAGGTTTACCTGTATTGGATGAAGTTGTGTCAAAAACCATACCAACGACATTCTGTTCACACTCCCAATCGACCAGAAGTTGTTTGGTTGCTGTTGATATCAAGTCTCCTTGAACCAGGCCAGCTTTTTGAGTCAAATGCGGAAGAGGTGGGACTCCAAGAAGCTTTGTGCCATTGACACCAGACACAAGAATGGGCAGGGTCATCAGTGCCTTTGGAATCCAGCGTGTCCATAAGTTTACCATCCCAGTGCACCAGTACTTTGTCTGATGGTTGCCATTCATCCATGATTTTTAAACTTATTTCTGATATGATGGAAGCTCGGTATCGGTGGGCCATCCTTGCATTTAGACTCAGCTTTGATGTATCTCCACCACATGCAGATACAAGGGAGTACACAATTGCACTCAGCTGGGTCGGCGAGATGTTGTTTCGAACACTGCATGAAACAAGTTCTGCCGACTTCAGAATATCATGGGGCACAAAAATTGAAACTCCCTCTTTCACTATTCTCCGATGTTTTCTCTTTGGTTCAGCAGTGCTGGCCTCATCAATGTCATCGTCCTCATCAGAGCTAATAGGTGAATCAATATCAGCCTGTACATTCTCAGCATGATCACATTGCTCTCTCTTGTCGCTTCTCTTCTCGCATCTGCCTTTTCTGTCGCTTCTGAACCTTTTCTGTGAGTACTTTGTTTACCCCAGAGTAGGTAGCTACTCTGTCACTTAGCATGCTTTTCATAAGAGAGTATGTCAGTATCGATGGCATCTTGTTTCGGCCTGAGTTTTCCCCTTTTTCGCAGCCACCATGTCTTTCAACACTGTTCTTATAAAATTTCACCGTCAGGCTCAATTCTGATTTAAACTTCATAATTCCAGGATCATCAGCCCGTCTTCTATCCTCATTCTTTTTCGTAAGCATCATGTAGTCTTTGTCATAGTAAGTTTTAATCACTCAGCCAATATTGTTCCTGCCTGTAATGGTCGGGACATTCGCCTTCTGGTAATGCAAAAGCACATTGTCAATGGTGGCAGATAAGCCTGGTCCCAATGCATATCCCAAAGTTTGCCAACAGGCATAGTAAGACCTGCCTATTAGTTGGCAGTTTGCAACCCTTTATTTCCTTTTCTTCTTCTCGGGGTACAGTGCCCAATAACATTCTGACATACTCATCATCTTGCCGTGTATCCATGATTAAATTCTCTATTCACAACATCAAATCACTGTCAAGGAAAAAGAAAAGAGCATCATTAAAATTAAATGCAATAAAATAATACGTGGAAAATTTGTGGGTCAGCGTTCCAGACCCGGAAATGAAAATCAGATAAAATGTGCTATTTTCACCAGGGTTTGTGGAGTCGGAGTCGTGGAGTCGCACGTTTCAGGGCAGAGTCGGAGTCGGAGTCGGTAAAAAACTTCCGACTCCGACTCCAATTTCTGTCCTGTGTCACCCTTAATTTCTAAATCCTAAATACTAACATTTAGGTTATTTAGTTTTTTTGGTCAATAAACCTTATTCATTGATAGCCCCTAGATTAAGTTTTTTTAATTTTTTTTTTTACATTTTCAGAATATACAATTAATATTTATTTAAATATAAAATATAAAATATAAAATTTCATACTTAGTGTGGTGGTGATGAAATGTCTTATTATTATGATAATTATAGAGTGAAACACTAGAGGAGTCGGAGTCGTATATTTAAAATGTGAGGAGTCGGAGTCGGATTTTTAGATTTTTTACAATTTAGTCGATTCGAATTTTACAATGTGTGGAGTCGGAGTCGGAAAATTTTGGACCGACTCCACAACCCTGATTTTCACACTTATTTATGAAGTTCATAAGCTGAAATAGCAATACTTGCTGGTACGATGGTGCTAGCTCAAACATGCACCGATCTCCAAGAAAATTTACAGGGGTGTTTCCTAGATAAATACATACACAAAACTTTGAACAGCATTGTAGGACCATTTTTTGATTTTTGGAGGGCAACGGTCACACCCTACTGTATATATTATATATACCGTAAAACTATACTAACCTAACCTAATTTTAGTACTACTCTTACCTGTATATGGCAACAAAATGCTTTTCTGTTTTTATCGGACACACTTATTACCACAAACAATACCTTTCTTATTTTTCTTAGGGCAAATAAATTCTTTTAGCAATACAATGTTCTACATAAAAATTAAATGCAGCCTCATCATCAAAAAATTTGCATGAAGTTAAACACTGAATAATTACAACCATCGCAAACCAACGCCATCGTGACACTGAAATCTTATGAGTTCAAGTCAAACCCCCCAATTTTGTTAGTGGTACCTTCCTAACCTTTGTGGGATCAGCCATTTATTTTATCACTCCCAAAAACATGATCCACAATTTTATCGCTCAAAAAATTAATTTCTTAACATTAATTTTATAGCTTTAATCGGCATTTGCCTTCATATTGTACTTAATAAAAGTTGTTTAAAAAATGTAGAGAGTCTTATGATAAACTTTATTTTCAGTTTCCAGAGGCTGGACTGATAGTAAAAAATTACCATATGTATATTTGGAGACTGTCTGAAGACCATGGCATCAGTAAAGTTTTTGTAAAACCCCATAAAGTACTTTTTATTAATATTTTTAATTAGAACTACTTTGTGCCATTCCACCACATGATTGCCTATAAAATGTGTGAATGAGGTGGAAATGCGTCAGTTTGGAGTGTAACATTATTGATGGTGAATGTGTGCACTGGATGTTCTATCAGTGAGCTTAAACTACTTACAGAGGATTGTGTTAAATTTAGCCAAAGTAGCAAATCTATAAAAGTAGCAAAAAAAAAAATCAAGAATTATCACTAAATAATGCAGAAAAAAATAATAATTATCATAAATTAAATAACTAAGGGTAATTGAATGCCAAGTTAGGTCAATTGAATACCCTTGATGACTGGTTAAGTAAAGTCGTGATATTTTCATTAGTTATGAAAATATCACAATTTAATCTAACCAATCATCAAGGGCATACAGTTGACCTAACTAGGCATTCAATTAACCTAACTGGGCATTCAATTAACCTAACTGGGCATTCAATTAACCTAACTGGGCATTCAATTAACCTAACTGGGCATTCAATTAACCTAACTGGGCATTCAATTAACCTAACTGGGCATTCAATTAACCTAACTGGGCATTCAATTAACCTAACTGGGCATTCAATTAACCTTAGTTATTTAATTGATGATAATTATTATTTTTTTCTATATTATTTAGTGATAATTCTTGATTTTTTTCTTCTGCAACGTAAACAATAGTGTTTTGTATACCTCCGTGACTGCAGGGAAAAAATTTAGATGAAGCCATGAAACTGCATCTTTACCAAAGATTATTACCAAATACTTCAGTCATAGTAGATTTTGAGTTTTGGAATGATTTGCCATATGATGTGGTAAACAGTATCTCATTAGTTAATTTTAAGTAAAACTTAGACACTTTCACGAGATACCATAGTTTGTAGATTGTATACAGGGTGGGCGGAAAGTAGCTCCCTATTTTGGATTGGTAAAAAAATACGTATATTATCCATTTATTTCAGAAGAAATAATATGAAAAGGTAGGCATACATGGTAGGTTTTCTCTAAAATTCAATGTGGGCTCCAACTCTTTCCACCAGCTTCTGGAGCCGCCCAGGAATGGCGTCCACTGACTTTAGCAGGAACTCCGGCGGGATGGAGGACATGACTTCCCGAATTCGGTCCTCCAGTTCTTCCAATGTCCTCGGTTTGGTGCGGTAGACTTCTTCCTTTACCCACCCTAAAGAAAGAAGTCGCACGGTGTCAAGTCGGGGCTCCTGGCTGGCCATTGATGTGGACCACGACGACCATCCAACGCCCAGGGAAGTGGGCATCCAGCCACTCACGGACAACAAGAGCGAAGTGCGGAGGGGCGCCATCTTGCATAAATATCAGATCGTCGATGTTCTCCCATGTGCTGACAAGGCCAGACCTCGTTTCGCAACATAGCAAGGTACCGCTCAGCATTCATGGTGTTGCGCAGTAGGAACGGGCCCACAACCTGATCTGAGGTCATACCACACCACACCGTTACACTGAACCGATTCTGCCGTTTTTCAGCGGTAACCGTGCGACTTCTTTCTTTGGGGGTGGGTAAAGGAAGAAGTCTACCGCACCAAACCGAGGACATTGGAAGAACTGGAGGACCGAATTCGGGAAGTCATGTCCTCCATCCCGCCGGAGTTCCTGCTAAAGTCAGTGGACGCCATTCCTGGGCGGCTCCAGAAGCTGGTGGAAAGAGTTGGAGCCCACATTGAATTTTAGAGAAAACCTACCATGTATGCCTACCTTTTCATATTATTTCTTCTGAAATAAATGGATAATATACGTATTTTTTTACCAATCCAAAATAGGGAGCTACTTTCCGCCCACCCTGTATAGTGTTTATTCTTTGCTTCAGTTACATAGGCTACTATGGGTATTATTCTACTATTACACCCGTCTAACGTCCAGCAATTATTATATGTTCATTAAGTAGATTTTTTAATTCTAAGACACTTTCCTTCTATAGCGTTTCCATCGCAAATACTTCATTTTCAAGATATAAACATTTTTTTGGTGTGGATCTCGTGTGGGTTCGTACGTTCGTTTGTGTGTTTGTTTGTGTGCTCGTTACATGTCTGCCCAATCACTGTGCTCCATCCATTTCAAATTTGAATTACTTTCATACCAGAATGGAACACTCATTCCACTCATTCAGAAGTACATTAGGCCTGGCTCTGTGATTTATAGTGATTCCTGGGCTGCCTACAAGACTAAGTGATTTAGGTTAGGATAGGTTAGGTTAGGATAGGTCAATTTTGAAGGTGAAATTTGTTTTTCCTGTGGTTTTTGATGTTTGAAACGAATCTGACCTTCAAAACCGTCGGAAATGACTCGTTTTCGATTGCCGGCTAGGGGAGGGGGGTTATTTCAAAAACGAGTCATTTCCGACGGTTTTGAAGGTCAGATTCGTTCAAATCACATCACAAACCATGGGAAAAACATAAATTTCACCTCGAAAGGGAGACGGGTGTAATACTGTACATTTACCCTACTATGGTGGTAGTAAATAGTTGTATATTAATTAGCTGACTTGAGTTTGACATCTTGTAAGATTTTATTATCATTAAAAATGTAGCTCATGACTTGGATTACCTTGGTAGGCCCGAGTGAAATGTAATGTAATCAAATTAAGTTGAGAAATGTTTAGTCGAGGTCTTACTTGTGGTGGGCTTAGTTTGGCCTACTTCTCTTTCAGTTAAGTTAACTGGCCCTAATCTAACCTTGCAGTTTTGGGTCCAGGACGGTAAATTTATCTAAATAACCTTTCCTTCCTAGTTTTCAAAAATATTCTTTGAAATTAATTTTTAAATTCAAATACCACTTCCATCACATCTACCACAACTCTAGTCCATTTTTTTTTCTTTTTCTTTAGTTCTTCAGATCTTAGAATAGGGATTAATACGTTTCATCTAAAATCCCTAACTGAATATTTTTCCCTGCATCTTGAAATAAAATTTGTCAAAATGTTATCTGCGTTTGCCTTCACTTTATATCTTCATACTTTATGGAAGAAATGGTTGTAGATGCAAAAACTTCACTTTTTTCTACATGAAGGTCAAAATATGATAATTAAAACCCACTCTAATAGACAGAGTTTTCACAACGAAAAAAAACGAAAGAAAAAAAAGTCCTTCTGGAGTCGTGGGAACGGGATCTAGCCTAGGTGCGAATTCCTTAATGGTCTCTGGATTGTTTCCTTCTCGCCTTTTTCATTCGTTTTTCGGTTTACAATTTCTGTATGATAAACAACAGTGTAATAATCAATGTAATAAATTTATAATTTTGTAATAAATAATAATGCAATATTAAATGTAATAAATTTAATAATAAATGTAATAATTATGTAAAAAAATTAATAGAATCTGTATGTATAGAACAAGGAGAGAGTTTTAAATTTGTGCGAATGTACTTATAAGCAGGTCCCTTTTAATAAAAAAAAAAATGTTCTTCCAGTGTCGGGAGAACGGGATCTAACCTAGGTGCGAATTTCTTAATGGTCCCTGGACTGTTTTCCCTCTTGTTTTTGGTTCATTCGTTTTTCTGTATCCACCCGAAGAGGATGCCAGTGGGCATCAAAACTGTTGTGGAAATAAACTCTGTCTATTAGAGTGGGTTTTAATTATCATAAATGGTTGTAGGTTAATATGTTTTAAATGACATGGGCTGAACCTGTAAATCAAAATAACTTTTTATGAGGTAGTTTTAGTCGCTTTATTCAAATTTGTCAATCATTTTTTGTGCAAATGCATATTAATGGTGAAAATTATGATACTAACATATATATATATATATATATATATATATATATATTACTCATTTTTGGGCTATTTTTTCGCTACTCTGCGACTTAATTAGTTTGTTGGTTTCTGTTCTGGCAATTTTTTTTCTAATTGGATTCAGTTTGGTGGTGTTTGTGGTAGAATTATGACGTGCCGTTCGTGTGGTTTCGACTTTTAGAACTTGATTCGTCACGTGCCCTAGATGAAGACAAAGCATTGGATGTTTTTATCAATTACGGTGTTATTCTCTCATCCTTAACTTGCCCGAAATGTGACAGTGAGTGCCTAATACGAAAAGATCAGAAGATATTTAGGTGAAATAACCAATATTAACCTGTTAGGTTAATTGAATGCCCGGTTAGGTCAGTTGTACGCCCTTGATGATTGGTTAGGTTAAGTCTTGATATAAATGTTTTTACGTGTTTATATATAGATGTCATTTAGTTGTCGGGAAAGGAACCCAAAATGTGTATCATTTCAGTGACTAGTTACTAAAATATTTAGTTTTGAATAACAATAAAACCTATACGTTCTGGTAACAAGAGTGGCCGCATATGCTGCGGACTCGTCCGTAAAGGGTTAAACGAAAATGACGAGAGCAAACTTTTCTGGTTAATTTTGAGGTGTTTTGCACGTTTCCTGTGGTAATGCGTCGTTTACGAGATCTCGTAACATGAACATATTAGGTTATGCTTTATTGTATAAAATGTAGTCAAAAATACATTTTTCAAGTGTATTTTGGTGTGCTTTGTTCGAATATGACCTTCATTTCTTGATCAGATGAACAGAAATACAGTTGTCATTGCATGGCCCAACACATATTTCTGTTCATTTGCACAAGAAATGAAGGTTATATTTGAACAGAGCACACCAAAATACACTAGAAAAATGTAGTATTTATTTCAACTTCACGCCATGTCATTTGCGACATAATTACCTGGTTGTAAATTGTAATATTGACTAGGTTGAAAAATTCTAGTTTTGTTTTATATGTAATGTAATAAACTATAGTATGCGTTATAGACAGTGGTATAGTGCTAAATAAAGAAGTGAGGGAACGCATTTTGAAAGTGTTACTCAGATGCGGGGGGGACAATGGCGAGCGCGGCGAGCCCATACAGCTGGGGGTCCGGGGGCACTGTAAGCCCCTTGGGAAATCTTTTGAAATCTGACCAATTTCAGGGATATTTTGAGGTCATATGCACTGGATATTAGGATATATTCCAAGGTTGAAGATGCAGTATTTCCAAGGTCATTAGATATACGACATCCAGTACGATCAATAAAAATAGCTAACAACTGGAATGATTAACTAAAAAAAAGTTAACTGGTACGCCGTGGTGACTGTTTCACAGATCTTTATAGGCTAGCATTGCCTCAGTCGAAGCTAAAAGAAATGAAGCAGTTAATGATTCTTTCTCATATTTCTTCTAGGGTGGGAATTAAAATTTCATGACGTTAGAGATTTGTAAGTTCGGATTTATTTGAAATAGTGAGGGAACGCCGTTCCGTCTACCAAAAAAAGTAAGGGAACGCCGTTCCCACGCGTTCCCACAGCACTACACCACTGGTTATAGATGATATTTTGCATGAAGTAAAGGAAAAAATAAGTCATTTTTTTTATCATATTCCCAAATGCAGTGTCTTAATTATCGTTTCACCTCACATCATCCATAGATGTCAGACTAATCAATGAAAAGTTTTGTTGTTCTTGTTTCTTCTAATGTTGGTCAATGTTATTACAACCGTAAAAAACAATATAACCAGGGTCGGATTAACCATTAATAAGGCATTGGGCCTTAGGCCCTAATTTTTATATCATAAACCTTAAATCTTTGTCACAAGGTTGGTTAATTAAGCAATATAATATATAACTGCATAATTATAGAATGTTATAATGTTTCAGACCAGCAAATACCCTAGGATCCACTTATGGCTAGTCTACCTAACCGTGTTTGTAATTGTGTACTGCGCATGTCCTCCGTGGTGGCGAAGGGGACATACAATTTTACGTGGGTTCCGAACCACAAAAACCTTAATTTTACTACCTTAAACTATACTTAATCTATCAACATATGCAGGCCCTCTCAGAGGTCCAGAGAGGCCCAGGCCACTTCCAGCTTTTGAGGCCCATAGCTAAACCCAATTATTACTTTTACTGCAAAACATTATATTCAAACCTGAAAGTTTCTAAATTTGAGGCCCCCTTAAGCTTGAGGCCCAGGCCAATGGCCCTCCTAGCCCCCCTTCTGATAGGCCCTGAACATATGAATCCAATCGATTTTTAAACATATTTATAGACGTTTCGTAACCACAAATTGGCTTTATCGCACTTATGTAGCCTATAAGCCCTATCTCTACTCTTTATAATATTCCCTACTATAGAAGTAAACCAAAAGGGCATGTTAACGTTCGCACGCTTAATCTTGTACGGTATACATTCCTCATTTATAGTCCTGGACACAGTTTCAAACGATTCTCACATTATTTTTGCGTTGGAGGATCACACTATGTTTTACCAATTGACGCGTGACAATAGGGTGTGTCAATTTGGGAGGTGAAAATTAATTTTTGCCAATTCCTTCACTGAGGGGTTTTAAAAATATGTTTTTGGATGTGAAGAATTCAAATCTATTATTATTTTTGTGATTGCTCAACACTTAGCTTGGTAAATCTACGTTTGATTAAAAAGCACATAAATTGCTCTCGGAAAACAACATTTATTAATTTAGCTTCTCAAAATGTCAGGTAATGCTATAAAAATTTTAGTTTCTCTGCATAAAACATATCCTAGTAATCATAAAAACATATCCTTGTAATCATAAAACAACATTAGAAAGTAATGACATCATTAAAAAAAATATTTAAACAACAAGTTTCATCAAGTCTTGCTTTGATTCGTTCTTGGACATCAGCCGCCGACTTGCTTCTTGGCCTCTGATATAGCCCTCACGTTTCTCATGTGTATACACTCTGCCTGCTGCCTCTGTGACTATTTCACACACTCTCTATTGACTGAGCATGACAGGGCCACTGTGGAACTTGCATAGGCTTCTCAAAGAACTTCTTTACTTCCGCTGTAGTCAGTTTACATGTCAAAGGAGGTTCAAATACCCGGTCAGACCAGTCTGTCAGCTCCAACACGAAGAAGCACTGGGGTTGATGGAAGGTGTCTTCCTGGGACGTACAGAAAGATCTCCAAGTGTGTCATCATCTCCACCCCTCATGTCAACAATCTTTTGGACACCAGCTCTCCTCTCCTCACTGTCATCTGAGCACAAGAGTGTCTGGATTATCATTTCGCTGAATGCATACAATGCCTGAGCGCTTGATGGTTGGCAAAACAGCATCCACTACAGCTTCGTTGCAGCTAACTAGCCGCAGCTGAAACAAGATGTGGCGTGGGCCTTCCACCCAAGAGTGTTTACTTTGATGTT